>VWZW01000485.1:164268-177858 GCA_013397115.1 Edolisoma coerulescens
CAATCTCCCCTTTCAGTCCCACCATAGATGGCTCAATGCCCCCTCACAGTCTTTTCTCCCCTCATAGTCCTCAGAGCCCCCACCTGTCTCTCCTCTCAAGCCCACCATGGATGTCCCCTCTCAGTCTCTCCCTTCAGTCCCCCTCTGTTTTCCCTCTCAGACTCCCATCAATCCCCTCACAGTTACATTTCCAGTCTGCCTTCTCAGTCTTACCATGGATGTCCCCTCTCAATGCCCCCCTCACCGCCATCCCCCTCACAGTCTCCCTTCTCAGTTTCCCCTCAACTTCCCCTCTCAGTCCCACACAGATGTCCTCTCTCAACGTCCCCCTCAGAGTGTCCCTTCTCAGTTTCCTCTCAGTCAGCCCCTGCAGTTTCCCCTCTCAACCCCACTGTGGATGTTCCCTCTCAATGTCCCCCTCACAACATCCCCTCCAAAGCTCTCCCTCGGCGCCCCCATTTTCCCCCATGCCCTCAGAGCAGCCACACACAAGGACAAATTTCCCATTGGAGCTGACCCACTCTCAGGCACCAGCATCAAACCCAGCCTCACTTTACAAACACTTTCTGCTCTGTCTAGACAGACTTCCCCAGCCCAAAACAGGTTTAGAAGACTGGAGCTCATATACTTCCACGGATTTCCATACTGGTTCCCAACCTGAGAATCAGGTCGTATAAGCCCCGGTGACGTGTGTGGCAGCAGAGCTCCTTGTACCCAAACTGGTTGCTTGGGGCTGTTTTCATCACCTTCATGTTGGAATGTCCTCGAAGGGCAGCCACAATGGGAGGAGAGGCTGGAGAAGGGCTGGACACAATTCTAAGGATGTGTTGACGAGCTCCATAAGCTGAGATGGATTCATCAGCAATAATTTATTGGTTTAGAGGAGATCTATAATGACAGATTCCTTTGCAAAGAGTAAGTCTGCCTTTTGTTTACTGCAAAACTCGAATTCATTCCATTTACTTCTACATTTACATGAATTTCATTACATTTACTTGCAAATTCTGTATTTATTTACATGGTGCCTGTCCTTGCTGAGGTCTGGCTGTAATCACGTGGAGGTCTCTGACAGGCCTCTGCTTCTATCACTATATTGCTCATTAGTTACACATGTAAGGGCTCTCTGATTATGCCTGCTTTAATTTCCTTCAAAAGCAGTGAGTTCCCGTCTACTTCAGGATGTTTCAGTGTGGGACAGGGTTTAGTGTCTCACAGTGGCTCTAGATGTGAAAGCAACAGCTCTTGTCCAGCAGCATTTTACTGTGATATAAGGCATTTATCCCAGTTTAGACAAAAGGAAAATATTTTGCTGTTGGAAGCGAGGGATGGGAGTCAGGTCAGACTGTCAGGCACAGCCGAGGACAGCAGTGTCTTTTTCTGGCTCCTGCTTTGACTTTTTAACAAGTTTGGTTAGTGTATTTTGAACTGCATCTTGGATCACTCTTTGTGCTTGCCTTGGCCATTACAACCTGGGCAACCTGAGCTAGTGGAAGGTGTCCCTGCCCGTGGCAGGGGGGTGGAATGAGCTGGTGTTTCAAGTCCCTCAAACCCAAACCAGTCTGTGGTTCTACAATTACATCAGTTATGGATTTGCTGGAGTGGCTTACACCAGGAGCCCTCCATAGCACTTTGCTCCCCTCATGACCCCCTTCCCTACTGCTGCACTAACTCTGCAGCTCCGGGATGAAGTCAGGATGGAGATTTGCCACTGGGGACGGATCCCGAGCGGTCCCACAGCTACTGCCCATCTCCAGAGGATGTTCATGCTGCCTGGTGCTGGGCAACACATCCATGTTACACCAGTACTGCAGCCCTGACCACACAGCCACTGAACCAGGGGCCCTGACAGCCCCACTGCTGTGACAGGAGCTGCTGTGTCGGTGCCTCTGAGGGAAATGCACTGTTGAGAATGGGGAGAAAAGCAGAGGATATATGGAGGCCATAATTAGCTGGGAGAGCTCCTCTGTCTTTACAGCAAGTGCCAGGCTTGCCACATTGGTGAAGTCAGAGAGGGGCTGTGAGTCCCAGGGACAGAGTGGGAGGGGAAGGAGGTGCTTTGGAGGGAGGGAATCCTTTACCTCAGGCAGTAGGGGCAGAGGAGGAGGATCCTACTGCCGCTGGGTCCTGCAGCTTCTCTGTGCTGCAATGTCCCCTTAGGATGGCCCTAGCTGCCCCTGCCATGGGATCAGAACAGCACTGGGTTAATGGCAGGAGGGAGAGGAAGACCTTGGCTGTTATCCACTGCCCCTGGAAAGAGGGCCATGATTAAATACCCTGAAGGCCTAAGAGCAGCTGGGTACCACAGCCCTTTGGTACCAGTATTGCAAGACTTGGATGGCCTCACCCACTGGTAATGCCAAACATGGAACAAGCTCAAACAGAGTAGGAAGAATTAATGAAAAGAAACTCTTTGAAAGACTATATATCAAATACACCAATATTTCCAGTCCGGACCCCAGTGCACGGCTCCCTGCTGCCCCAGCTGATGGCTAAGCCCTTGAAAGGACTCCTGAGGCCTTCATCTGCGGTGCTCAGGAGGGAGGGTGAAGCAGGTGCTTAATGGATAACTCCTTTATTCAGGGACTAGTTCCAAGAGAAATTGCATAATAAAATCTGCACTGCTGCAGCCCATCGCCAGACTTCCTGTCTCCAGAACTAAGCTGCTTAAAGACACAGTTCCTGAGATCCTACCTTCCTTCCCCACCCAAAACATGGAAGTATCATTTCTATAGCTTGTGACCTCAAAACCTTACAGCCAAACAATTAGCAGTGTTTGAATAACTTCTGAGGAGCTCTGCCCTGTAACTTTGTAGTCACTGTGGCACCATCAGAGCAGTTCTCCTTGGGAATGGGAGTCTGTTTTTCCTGGTAATGTTGTGTCCCAGCACCTGGTGGCCTTACCATCCCCATGTGCTGCCAAAGCTGCGCAGCATAGAAGAAAAGCCCAGAGCCTGTTGCCTCCTCTCCTCCCAGCTGCCGCAGAAGATGCTGCCTATTCTTTCTCAGGCACATCTGGTTACACGCACCCTGCACTCATGGGATTGTGGAGCAACTTTATGTTAAATAACTGTTGTTCCTGGCTTCTGATTTTCATTGTATGTGTGAATTCCATGGTGTTCAGGAAGTGGTGGTAAGCCGGGGACCGCAATCACAGCACTGTTTTGTGTTTAGCTGTGTGTCTGTGAACTTCTGCAAACCCTTGGCTCCTTGGGCTACAGAGCCTGACACATGTCCCAAAGGATCTCCTTGCTTCATTTCATGCAGAAAGACTATGTGCAGGTGGCTAAACATGTTCTGTGGGTGCCATCCTGTCATCTGTTGCTGTCAAGCACCAGTCAGATCTGATTCTGCTCTCCTTTTCAGTAAGTATTCATTAATGTAAAGCCATTTCCTATCTACTTGTTGAATAGAGTCTAGTGGGGACTGGATGCAGACTTGGAATTTTCTGTGAATTGCTCAAAATCCTGCCCATCATCTGTCAGGACCATCTAACTTTGATGTGGAGGAATCCCCCAAGTAATGGGGAAGGCTATCTCACCAAAGCGAGAGTAGCAGTTCAGGAAAAACAGAGTCTTCTGTCATCAGCGTAATTGAATCTGTCACTCTGAGGGGTCCTTCTTTCTTACGTCCCAAATGCGAAGCCTTTTTGCTGGAGTTGCCTGTAACTTTGCCATGCCACACAAACTATTACGAAAAATCTGTATAAATCTTTGTGCTCTCACTCTGGGTTGTTGCTTGACAAATCTCTGACATTGTCTGAGAGACAACAGTCCATTTGCTTTATTTTTAAAGTCAAAATCAAACTGCTACCAAAAATGTCTGTCTTTGGGCTCTGCTACATTATGGTTTCTCATCTCCCTGACACCAGCTTGCAACCTGCCCCACAGTCAGTTTGAAAATCGTATTTCTATCCATAAAACAGTAATCTGGGTAATCTGAGCAAGTTTCATGTCTGCCAGCTCCCTTTTAGCAGTTGCAATTAGTGGTTTATGGGTGGTTTCAGCCAACATGGTCCAAAATAAAGACATGGAACATTTTTTCCCCCACAGATTATGGTGAAAAATCCCTTCCCTGAGCACACAGAAAGGCAGGATGCCCTTAGATACACTCTGGCTACTTGAGATGGGAAGATTTCAGTGTTTCTCACCTCCCTGCCTTTGTCCCTCAGTTAAAGATGTGGCCTTCCCATTGCACCTCCATCAGGAGAGGGCATTCACAAGCTCTTCAGGTGCTGCCACTCACAGCTTGGCATGAGCTGAATCCCAGATGCACAGCAGTCTGAGCTTGGGTGCTAAGCTGTGCACTCAGGCAGTGTGCTCTACTCACACTCCCCTCTGCCAAATTCACCACCGGCTCCACCTCTTGCCTGAACCCATATCTTGGAGCAAGACCTCATCCTTCCCACCAGGGCTGGTGCTTCCCTCCATTCATTCTGTTCCCTCCACACAGCTCAGAGCAGTGCCCTGTCAGCATCTTCAAACCTGAGGGATTGGGTGATTCCTCATCCCTTGAAAGGTGTCTCCAGATTCCTCCCATCCCATTTCTGTCCTCTGCTCATTGCACGATGGCATCACAGAGACAAGATCTTCCAGTACCTAAAGGGAACTTAGAGGAAGGATGAGGCAAGACTATTTACAAGAGCATGTAGTTACAGGACAAGGGGGAATGGGTTCAAATTCCGAGTAAGTTTAGCTTAGATATTAGGAAAAAATTCTTTCCTGTCAGGGTGGTGAGGCCCTGGCACAGGTTGCCCAAAGAAGCTGTGGCTGCCCCATCCCTGGAAGTGTCCAAGGCCAGTTTGGATGGGGCTTGGAGCAAGCTGGGATAGTGGAAGGTGTCCCTGCCCATGGCAGAGGGGTAGAATGAGATGAGGTTTAAGGTCCCTTCCAAACAAAACTGTTCTATGATTCTGTAATCAAGGGCTCAGCACTTTTGACCACACTAAGCATTGCTCCTTTCAATTCAGTGCCATCCAAGCATTTATTAACCTACTTGGACACACTGCACATGTCTTTTGTGGAAGTAATTTGTTGCTATAAGTCTCATAGTTCTTTTTCTTTTTTTCTGTCTCTGCATATAGTTTGCAGTTTTTTCTAATCAGTAGCAATGCTCAGAGCAATGCAGTGACTTCACGTGAGTGTCTGGGATGACATTTGGAAACGCCCTCCTTGTGTTCTGGCTGACAGTCCTTATTTTTTGCTGCAGCATAATCTGGTGTTCCCAAGAAAACTCTGGCCGAGCTCACAGTCTCACTACCGTCCTGTTAGTCACCTGTGTGCAAAACTCTGCTGAGTCGCTGTCAACTGAGGCCATGGGGACACTGGTGGCATTTTTCCCTGCTCTGCCATTGTCCTGGTTGGTGGAGGCAGCCACAACAGTACGGCTCTGCAATTCCTCCTGCTCTGTTCAGCCTTGCCTGTCTCTCTGCCTCTTCTCTTCCTGGTATCAGTCACACCTTTAGTGCAAGACTTGGTTATCTCAGGGAGCTTCATTCCTGGGAAATTCTCTGTACCTTCTCAGTGTTAATCCTGGCTCCCACACCAGCCTTTAAGCTTTTTGTTGTGCATTCAACTCCTCACAACTCTTAAAAAACTTTATTTTCCATCAGAGACTTTGCTGAACTCCCATAGTCATCCAGAGAGCAACCCCAAGCTCTTCTGTAGCGTCAGCCTCTCTCTATCTGCTGAGTTAAAAGCCAGCTGTGAAATGTTTTGGATTTAGGTGGTGAACAGGTCCCTCACCCTCTGCATTAGGCTCCAAGAGTTAACTCTGCCCAAGTTCTTGGAGAATGGTACAGACTCGGGTGGCTGCCCTGTTGCCCTGTCCTTGCTCTGACACTGTCATGTGCAATCATAGAATTGTGGAATGCTTTGAGGGGGAAGGGACCTTAAAGCCCATTTGTTCCAACCCCCTGCCATGGGCAGGGACACCTTCCACTATCCCAGCTTGCTCCAAGCCCCATCCAAACTGGCCTTGGACACTTCCAGGGATGGGGCAGCCACAGCTTCTTTGGGCAACCTGTGCCAGGGCCTCACCACGCTCATAGGGAAGAATTTCTTCCTGTGGACTGTGCGCTCCTCCCATGGAGGAAAGGGCCCCCAGCAGCGACCAGGAAGCCTTTCTGGGCTGGGTCTTGGAAAACTGTCCTGCTGAACCAGTTCCAATTTGTATGAAATTCTTCAATATTCATCAGGGCAGGGAGGGCATTGAGCTGGGTTGACAAGGGGAATACATTAACTGCCTGTTTGTGCCTCCAGCCTCGCTCTTCCCCCATCACAAGAGTTCTTTCCTTGTTTTGAGTAAAAAAAGGGCAACTTCCACAGGAACTTGAAGCTCAATGCTCACTGGTTTGGAACCAGTAGAAACTGAGACTGGCCCAGCCCCACATTGCCCCACAAGTTGGATGATGATGACTCTTTTCACCCTTTTCCTAGCAGATAACATGTTTGTGGAAAACTTCGCCTTCTGCAGGTAACTCTGGTGTGTTCAGGCCTTCAGTGAGTACTCAGAAAACCCCCCGAAGTTTCAGCTTTCAGAATCTGGAAAGCACAGAAACGTTCTGATTTATTAATTGACAATGAAAATACTTAATTTCCATGCTGTACGAGCAAAACTTTAAAAAGAGCTTTTACCTCCAAAACTGGGAAAATAAAGGGAGTAAGAACAAAACGACTAAACACATCAACCCACTCACCTTTCCCTCGGCAAATTTTTTGCATTTGATTCAAACCAAATTCCCTACTTTTTCTTGTTATGGCAACAACTAGTTCAAAGGGTCCACTGTTTCTCCAGCCCTGTGGTTCTCTCAAACAGCTCCTTGGGCACAGCGTGGCTCTCATGCATCCCAGTTGGATGCATCTTGCATCCCTCCTATTGCCTTGTTTTGGCTGCCTGAATCATACCTGGCACTTCCCGGGTGCCCAGCACAGAGCCAAACCCAAACCTTTCCTGGTGACTCAGTCCAGAGTTTCTCCCAAACACAACATAAGGGCTTTAGCTGGAAAACCTCTTTTCAGCATTAATCACCTTTCACTGTAAGTTTGCATGAGCTCCTAAATAATGGGCTCAGGTGAAAGTAGAACTAATTAATGTCATTATGGCTTCTAGCTCATAGAAACATGGAATGACAGACTAGTTTGGAAGGGACTTAGAAGACCATCTTATTCCACCCCTCTGCCATGGGCAGGGACACCTTCCCCTAGACCAGGTTGCTCCAAGCCTCATCCAACCTGGCCTTGAACACTCCCAGGGAAGGGACAGCCACAGCTTCTCTGGGCAACCTTTTCAGATTAAGGGAATCAGAGCAGGGCAGCAAAGTGACTGTGGTGGTGGTAATCAGCACAAGAAAAAATGGGATAATTTCCACTGGAAAACCTGTGAGAGAATGACTCCAATGAGGTGCTCTATTCTGTTGCTTTCAAGGTTATCAAAGAAACGATCACCCCCCCTCAGCTGTGGTGTCCCATTCTGTGACATTAATGGCAGGGAAATTTAAAGCCGAAGGAATCTCTTGGCACAGGATGTAATTTGCCTGGGGAAATTAGTTTCCAAAAGGATCAGAAAGTTAAATACTATTACAAAGCTTAAATGAAGGCAAATAATTTTATAGCCAAAATAATATTTTTCTATGATAAATTATGTAGAAAGCGAGAGTAATAAAATGTGATGCTCCAGGGAATAAAACAATCCTTGTAAAGGCCAGAGAGCTCTTTTAACGTACCTGCCATCAGTCCAGATGCCTTTTAATTTGGTTGGGTTTTGTGTCCCTGATTGGACATGATACTCTTGCCTGATGTTCCTCAAGGCCAAACACCTCATTGGGTAGACAGAGAAACCTTCCCCAGCTCTCTCAGGATATTGCTCCATCCTTTGCAGCGTGAGGCAGATGATTTCTGTTACACTCGTGTCCCATTCCTGCAAGACTTGACACACTGCGAGGTCTTGGTGGCATCTCACCCTGTGACCTGTGACTCCACAATTTTGCTGTTACAACACTGTCTCTAATTATATCAGGATTAACTTTTCATCCCAAGCTGTCCACCTTGGGCATGATGCATAATTCCTGTGGCACGGAGTTTCACGGCTTGCCTGTCGATGTGCTCTGTGCTTCGGTCTTAGATCATCTGAGGTCGCTTGTCTTCCTGTCTTAAGCCAATAGCATATTAGGTGTTAAGATGAGAAATTCCCTTTTTTCCTGCTTTTCTTACACCCCATACCAGCTTATCCCAGCCTTGTGCTTACCAGGGAAGTGGAGCCAGATCACCTCTGAATCACCCAGCCTGGAGGTCCCATCACTGTCATCCTGGAGCGGGGCCTGACAAACTACTGTACCTCATCTCAATCCCCCAGCTCCTCCACATCCAGTGTATGGTCACATCTATTAAATCGACCCATTTGGCCCCTCTGCCAGGTCAGCTTCACTCCCCATGGCCCAAGCCCACATGTTCCTGCTTGCCCAAAGGCTTCTCAGCTGCATTCCAGGTTCCTCTGTCATCCACACAAGATGACACTTGGTGCTCATTTAGGGCAATTTACCAGGCCGATTTGAATATGAGAGCTCTGAAATTCATTTCACACTTGTGAAACAAATCCAGACCCAACTTTTTCACAACGGCTGTCAGTGAGGTTCGCAGCATCTTGAAATGCTGGGGTGGAATTTGCTCATGAGCTTTGTAGAATTACCCTCTGGGAGAGAGCAAATATGGGGGAATTTGAGCTAGGAAAGGCAATTTACATTATTGAAGTGCTAAAACATGACAGCTGTTACCCTAACCCTAACCCAAAGACTTGATAAAATACAGGATTTTCATAGAATCACAGACTGGTTTGGGTTGGAAGGGACCTTAAAGCTCATCCAGTCCCACCTCCTGCCATGGGCAGGGACACCTTCCACTATCCCAGGTTGCTCCAAGCCCCGTCCAGCCTGGCCTTGGACACTTCCAGGGATCCAGGGGCAGCCACAGCTTCTTTGGGCAACCTGTGCCAGGGTCTCACCACTCTCACAGGAAGAATTTCTTCCAAATATCCCATCTAACTTGGCTCTCTGGCCATTCCCCCTTGTCTTGTCACTCCAGGCCCTTGTCTAAAGTCCCTCTCCAGCTCTCTTGGAGCCCCTTTAGGCACTGGAAGGTGCATAATACAGATCATCACACATAGTACAGATACCTGAGACATCTTCAAAGTACCGAGTAACCACCGCAGTCATTACATGGTCCTGGTCTCCCCCCAACCTTCGATCAGAGATGTTTAGAGTGATCTCTACCACTTCCAGAGCAAAGGTAGCTCCATCTCCTCCTTCCCCAGCTCTCCTGGAGGAAGCGGTGACCCTCTGCACTCCCACACCAGTGTGAGTTGCCACCACAACACTGGGACATCGTGGCTTTGGTTATGACTTTGCACCATTGGCTGTGCCCAAACTAACAAAAAAACCATCCCCAAACTGTCTGGCTTTATATTTCCCTGGAGTTTAAGTCTAGTTGAAGTCATTAGATCATCTTTTCTGTATTTTTGTATGTCACAAGTCATTGCATTTCAGGTGAATGTTGAGCCCTGTCCCTCAGGCCAGATTAAAACCCAGCAGCCCTGGGGAGAGCAGAGCTGCTGTGGGCTGACATGGGAAGTGACGAGGTGTCAGCGAGGGTTTAACAGCTCACAGCAGCAGCCTGGTGCTCCAGCCCGATTGAAGGAGGATGAGCCAGGCACCCTGAGTCCTCTCGCTCCCCAGCTGGCACAGGACACTGAGCTTTCAGACTGGATGATCTCAAAGCACTTGGACAAGGCAAGAAATCCTCGTGCCTTCACCTCACAACTCCTTGCTTGCAGGCTGAGCCCTTCCTCCCAGTCGCTGAGTTAAAACCGTGTGGTTGAAAATGAGCTAATTTTGCTTGAAAGGCTGCAAGCCCCGGTGCAGGCACTGCTCCCCTCGCACGCTGCCGCAGTACGCAGCCACCATTGCTGCAAGAAAGCTGCGGCTCATTTCAAGGTTGAATTTGTCCAGCTTCAGTCCCTGGGATATTTACATCTCTGGAAATAATCTGGGGATGCTGCAGTCCGTTATAGCGGAGCTCTTGCTTCCCTTGGTCAGATCTCTGGGCAAGTGCTTGGGTTTTAACACTGCGATGTCCCTACATACACCCTTCTCTGTATTCAGTATTTTTTTTAAGATTAAGGGAAACATATTTTATTTTCAAGCTTTTCTTTGCAGCTGCAAGGACCAGATACTCTTTTTAAATGACAAGAGATGAGAATCTCGTGCATTTGCATGACCACAACGGTTGTAAAAACTCCTTCAACTAAACCATTGCCCAGATTTTACCAAAGACACATGGGGCTGATGAGGGCCGCTGACACCCAGCACGGAACACACGAGCCGTGAAGTACCTAAAATTATCTCATGTTGGCTTTTGAAGATATGTCTCCACCCTCCATTCAGAATGACAACTTTTGGCAACAACAAGAAAACAGAAATGACAGATGGTAACAAAATCTGGTACACAAACATGACAGTAGGCAATATAATGAACATTTCACCCACTCCTTCATTTATGCTAATCGGCGCTTTTGAGCAACCGGAATTGTTCTGCCAGACAGCCGCGGATCTGAAGCACGGCACAGCAAATCTCAGAGGGCCACCAACCTGAAACCAGGGTAAAACCCCCACCGGGCGACTCACCGTGAATGAAATTAAAGTATCACTAAACTCTAACCCTGAAAAAATCCCCCCACTCCTAAAAAGCACATCGACCTCTCCTCCTGCCCTGAAAACACCACATCCACAAAACAGAGGCAGTTTGGTTTTCCTGCTACCCAAAGCTTCACCAAAATTCAGAGGAACCAGCAGAAATGAGAAGTAGCAGCCTTGCAGTCAATGTGAACTGCGCTAAATGTGTTTGTTACGGCAACAAAAATTTCCTTCAAAAAGCGCTTTTCTCCCAGACTGAGCTCTCTGGGATGGACTCCGTCCCTGCGGGAAAATGGTTACTCTTCCCTTTGAAGCCCACTTATCTCACGCTGACATTCTCAGCGGAAGGTGCTATGTCACCCACAAACCTCCTTTTATTTCCTATAAAAATGTAAATCAGCCTATTTTTTCCCCCAACAACCTTATGTAATGAGCAGTGTCCTCGCTCAATCATTCTGAAGACGTGCTTTAGCCTCTATTTTATGCAGGAATCTGTAAGATTGAAACCATTCCTCCCCTTCCTTCCCTGGTATTTCAGTGCTTGCTCCTTTGCCTGCTGATGCAAAGCTCTGTGGCCATTCCTGGCATGGGCAGGACCTAAAAACATCTCAGAGAGCAACAGCAACACCCTTATATTCTCCCAAGGGTATAAAATAAGTTTTCCCACAAGTAAATTGCCAGTGCTTTCAGGAAAAAAGGGGCAACCTTGAGCACCTGCCCTCAGAGCCAGCTGGGATGTGTAATTGTACAAATCTGTGTATATTTGTAATTATAAATGAGGCTGGTCCTCCATGACCAAGATTTCAAGACACTGCCCTTTACAGGACCCAATTTTCCTTTGCTTACAGCGCTGTCACACATTACCCACGGCAGATGAAATGCTCTCTTCTGGGGGCAGAATTACAGTGAAAACACAGGAAAAATACCGAATTTTGGTCAAAACATTTCAGATGCTTTTGAGGCCAAAAACCCCGGTGGTCTTGGTGTGTTTCCAGTAACCAGGTCTGCAAGTCCTACACTCGCCCCAGGAGAAGGGGCTGGAGATAATCTTTCTGTCAGCGATTGATCTCATAGAATCAGACCTCCCACTCATGTCCTCATGAAAATCCACCCAGACTTCTCTGACCTGGGGAAAACTTCACTTCTCCTGCCTTCTGTCTTATTCACTTGTCATTTCCTGCCCTGGATGAAGCATCCCAGCCTGTTTAGTTGTTCCTTGGGTGAAAGCTGCTCCATTTCTTTAATTGTCCTTGATGCCAACCTCCCCCTCTTCTAGACCTTCTGTGCAAAGCCAGGTACCAATTTTGAGTCAAGGGGATCTCAGCACATGGAGCAGTTAGAGCAGAATCCCACCATGGATGGAGGCATGCCAGACCAGGGTTTTCCTGTTCTCCTCCCTGGTTCAGTCTCAATCATTCCTAAAAATAATGGACCTCCAGACTTGAAATGCTGGAGAAGCACTGACCACTCTGCAGCCCCTGGGTGCTTTCATAGCCTTTTTATAGAATAGTTTGGGTTGGAAGGGACCTTAAAGCTCATCCAGTCCCAACCCTTGTCATGGGCAGGGACACCTTCCACTAGCCCAGGCTGCTCCAAGCCCCGTCCAACCTGGCCTTGGACACTTCCAGGGATCCAGAGGCAGCCACAGCTTCTTTGGGCACCCTGTGCCAGGGCCTCCCCCCCTCCCACGGAACAATTCCTTCCCAGTATCCCATCTAACCCTGCCCTCTGCCAGTGGGAAGCCATTGCCCCTTGGCCTGTCCCTCCAGGCCTTGTCCCAAGTCCCTCTCCAGCTCTTCTGGAGCCCCTTTAGGCCCTGGAAGGGGCTCTGAGATCTCTGGAGCCTTCTCTTCTCTGGGTGAACACCCCCAGCTCTCCCAGCCTGGCTCCAGAGCAGAGGGGCTCCAGCCCTTGGAGCATCTCTGTGGCCTCCTCTGGACTCATTTCAGCAGCTCCACATCATTCTGATGCTGGTGCCCCAGAACTGGAGGCAGCTCTGCAGGTGGGATCTCACCTGAATCCCCCCCTCACCTGCTACCCACACTGTGGGAGGAGCCCACGATAAAGCTGGCTTTCTGGGCTGCTCCTTCAATCCACAGCTACAGAATGTCACCTGCTAAAAGATAAGCAGATCCTAATTTTTTTTTTTTCCAAGGCTTTACACACACAGGCTGCCCATCCCCTACCACCCATACTCCCCCTTTCCTCTGCCTAATTTCAGAGTAAGGAAGCCGCACATGACGTTCTGTCTCTCCAGGACACGGTGAACTGGCTGGCAGGTTGTCTGATGAGAAGGAATCTGCCCCAGGACATTGTGAAGAGGTGGGAGCTTCTGCCTGTTGTTTGTCATGGAAAAGGGAAGATGCGTTCAGCTGCTACTGAAACCAGGAATGCCAGCTCGAAACCAGGAACATCAGCTTGGGAGGATGCTGCTCTGATGCTGCTGTGGCTGAAGGAGCCTCAACCCTGCATCGTTGGCCACCCAGGTGCGTTCACAGGGGTCCCACAGCTGGGGGTCTCTGGGTGCCCCGGAGCTGCCCGGCTATGGGGTGTGTGGGACGCAGGGGGCCGGGATGTGCTGGTGGATGGTCTGGGTTGCTTTGCTGAAGCCCTGGGCCAGGACCCCCGCCAGCCTCCAGCTCTGCCGGGGCCATCCCCATGTCCCCAGCAGGTTTAGCCCGCTCGCTGGACACGCTCAAAGTTCACGGTGCTATAAATACCCGGGCACAGGGCTGCCAGCGGGCTGGGCGGCGCGGGGGGGCTGCTGAAACCCAACGGGCTTTCGTTGCAATTAACCCTGTGTGCGCACGAGTCCCCTCTGTGCGGTTTGAAAAAGAGGAACCCTCCAATTTGAAACATGTCTAAGCCAGAAGAGAGCAGCAAACTCCTTCAGTGGGCTGATTCCTGCT
>VWZW01000485.1:178883-316296 GCA_013397115.1 Edolisoma coerulescens
GGAACAATTCCTTCCCAGTATCCCATCTAACCCTGCCCTCTGCCAGTGGGAAGCCATTGCCCCTTGGCCTGTCCCTCCAGGCCTTGTCCCAAGTCCCTCTCCAGCTCTTCTGGAGCCCCTTTAGGCCCTGGAAGGGGCTCTGAGATCTCTGGAGCCTTCTCTTCTCTGGGTGAACACCCCCAGCTCTCCCAGCCTGGCTCCAGAGCAGAGGGGCTCCAGCCCTTGGAGCATCTCTGTGGCCTCCTCTGGACTCATTTCAGCAGCTCCACATCATTCTGATGCTGGTGCCCCAGAACTGGAGGCAGCTCTGCAGGTGGGATCTCACCTGAATCCCCCCCTCACCTGCTACCCACACTGTGGGAGGAGCCCACGATAAAGCTGGCTTTCTGGGCTGCTCCTTCAATCCACAGCTACAGAATGTCACCTGCTAAAAGATAAGCAGATCCTAATTTTTTTTTTTTCCAAGGCTTTACACACACAGGCTGCCCATCCCCTACCACCCATACTCCCCCTTTCCTCTGCCTAATTTCAGAGTAAGGAAGCCGCACATGACGTTCTGTCTCTCCAGGACACGGTGAACTGGCTGGCAGGTTGTCTGATGAGAAGGAATCTGCCCCNGCCCGGCTATGGGGTGTGTGGGACGCAGGGGGCCGGGATGTGCTGGTGGATGGTCTGGGTTGCTTTGCTGAAGCCCTGGGCCAGGACCCCCGCCAGCCTCCAGCTCTGCCGGGGCCATCCCCATGTCCCCAGCAGGTTTAGCCCGCTCGCTGGACACGCTCAAAGTTCACGGTGCTATAAATACCCGGGCACAGGGCTGCCAGCGGGCTGGGCGGCGCGGGGGGGCTGCTGAAACCCAACGGGCTTTCGTTGCAATTAACCCTGTGTGCGCACGAGTCCCCTCTGTGCGGTTTGAAAAAGAGGAACCCTCCAATTTGAAACATGTCTAAGCCAGAAGAGAGCAGCAAACTCCTTCAGTGGGCTGATTCCTGCTGGGAAGAGCCCTAGGATTGGTACCAGGACTGGAAGAGCACAAGGGCCTGGAGGATGTTGCAGGGGATGGGTGTTTTGTGGCCAGGCACATCCACAGCCGCTGTGTGACCCCCCCCAGCTTGGGCAGGTCCTCGTGTTGGGGATGCAGTGATGTGGATCCAGCATGGCTTGTATCTGCCCATAAAGCAGAGGCTGCCTGTGCACCCCACATTCCCCACAGAGGGTGGCCTCATGCTACACAGCCCCACACCCTTTCCCCCATATGGCTCCACTGAGTATGACCCCACACTCTGCCCCACATGGCCCCACAGAGCACAGCCCCACACCCTGCCCTGTATGCCCCCACACACCGCAGCCCTGTGCTCCCCAGCATGCCCCGTGTCCTCGGCACCATGTGCAGGACTCGTTCCCAGCAGAAGGGCTAAAACGCATCGAAAAACTTGGAGGGCAACAGAAACACACTAAATCAGTACAGGCTCCAACCCCGGCTTGGGGACAACCCACAACGTGGAGTCCCTAGTGGTGTCAGGTCACCCGAGGCAGAGCACAGCACATCACCTGCAGCAGGGTCTCCCCAGCTCTCTGGGGAGACGCCTGTGACCCCACCCAAAGCTGTACAGAGCCCTTTTGTGGTGTCAAATGTCATCTTTTAATCATTTCCCTCCCACACCTTACCCTGCCGGGCTGAGGGGCGAGCCTGTCTCTGGGGAAGAGCCTCTTGCCCCTTTTGCCACGTTCAAACCACGGGAGATGGGAAGCCCGCAGCGAACAGAGGAAAAGCCGGCCGAGCAGAGCCCCATGGGCTGCGTGCTCCCCGCTGGCTCCTGCTGAGGCTGGACACAACTCAGTGCACACATGGCTCAGGGACAATGGCTCAGGACTGAGCAAGGTCCTTGTGACCAAAGGTAATCTCCAGCTCCATCGGAGCCAGGCTGCCTTGAGCACAGGGCTGCAGATCCCCATGGCCTCGCAGGCAGAGGGTGACCCTGTCCCCTGCCCTCCAGAATGTCACAGCTGCGAGGGACCCGTGGCTTTGCTCAGGTCACAGTGCCCAGCTGACTCTGCCACCAGAACAACCTCATTTCAGCCTTGGAAATGTCACCTTTTGGGTCCCTTCAGGCCAAGCAAAGGCACATTCATCACCTCACTCTCCATCATCTCCTCTCCTCCCCATCACCACCACAGCTCTCGTGACTCCGAACACCTCCTTGTTGCAGCTGGATGCTGTAGCTCTTCTTGACATTTACTTGACCAGAATTTTGGGTTACTCAGGTCATTGCTCCTGATGCTGACAGGGTCCTGCCCCACAGCTGTACCCTGTGCACTGCCCCATTCCCCACATTCCCGGTGCTGCTCTGGAATGTGGCTGCCCCAGAGCTGGTCCCCCTAAGCCCCAGGGTCACTGTAAGCAGCACTGCCGGACTCTGTGCACGCCGCAGCACTGGAGCAAAGGAGCCAAGTGGATGGCACTAGGGGGAGGTAAAGGCTGGGACATGCCAGGCCCTGTGCCCTTGCCAGCCCCTCCTGTCCTCTTGTCCCCAAGGCCACCCTGGCCCCGGCTGCTGGCGGGGACAAAGGGGAGAACTGCAGGTTTCCGCCTGTCACAGTCCTGTTGCTTTGTGGGGTCTTTCCTGGCATTTTCAATCTTTGGGAAACATCTTTGGCAATGAGGGGCCTTACAGCATTCATGCCTTTATGCAGCAGGTATAAAAGCAAGAAACTACCTTCTCCCATGTGCAGGTAGCGCATGGACACCCCAAAACCCATCCAGGAAGAAGGAGAACAGAGATAATGCCCAGAACGAGGGTCAGCAGGGAAGCAGGAGTCCGGGGACGTGGCCTGGAAGCAGAGAGTGACACATGCTGCAAGACCTCAGCTGGAGGCTCAGCCCGTCACATCCGACTCCCCTTCCCAATGCCCCTAGGTGCACTGGGCATCAGCACAGCTGTGACAGCCTGTACAGGACCCCACCACCAGCAACCTGGGCACCTTCAGGGCTAAAAACCAGTTCAGGGGACCTCTGGGTAAAGGTACCATCTCAGTATCACACCAGCTCCTCTTCTCCCATGGATGTTTCCTTCTCCACAGGCTCCCTGTGACCCCTCTCATCAGAGATGGGACAAGTTCACTGGGCAGAGTTTGGGGGAGCTCCTGGGAGACAAGGAGCTGAACCAGCTGGACCTGTCCCCAGCAGAGATGTTCATGCCCAGCTGGATCATAGTGGCACCCATGGGTGCAGCTGTGGCTCCTGTGGTGTGAATCAGTGCTGGATGCCGGGGTAGGCACTGTGCAATGGCAACTCTGCAGGCAGGAGCCACATGAGGGGGGCACTTTCCCCTTGTATTTTCTATGGATTAGAAAGAAAAGTTAAATCTTTTTCTCTTTTTCCAGGAGGAGGGATTCAGAGTGTGGCTGACACAGAGTTATCAAAAAATGCTACTAATACAGGTTTGTACATCACTTGCAATGCCATCAAACCACAGTGCCCTGGGGGCCTGGGCTCACTGGGCATGTCCCCAAGCTCCCCCCAAAAAACCCACACAAACTCCACACAAAAACCATCCCAAACCACCAACCCGCTGCAAACCTGTGTTTTCTCTCCCGCTGCCCAGTCTGGCCACCACCACAGCACACAGAGGCAACACTTGCCCTGCAGCCACATCTCTGGTTTGCTCATATTCACAATTATTTAGAGCTCCAGCTCCACAGTTTCCAACATTCTCTCTCCTAAACTTCATGACTGCCGGCCCTGGAGGGGAATGGGACTGGTAACGTGATAGGGATGTTGGCCTCAGACCAGGAGGCTGGATGCAAAGGGTGTAAGGCAGAGGGGCGCCCAGGCTGGGGTGTTATCCAAGCCCCTGCAGGAACGAGGTGTCTTTGGCTTGATGCAAGCTGGCAAGAGCAAGAGGAGGGAAGGAGATCCTCCGTCAGCGCTTTGCTATGCACTGTGCTCCCTGTTCTCCACTGCCCGGACACACGGACTCACCACTGCTGTGGTGGCAGGACACCCATTCCCAGGGCTGCTCATCCCGGGTCCTTTCTGCCTCTCAGGCCTGCAAAATTCCATGTTCTGCTTCAGCTCGGTTCCAAACACATGCGCAAAAAGCAGAAACCAACACACCATCACCGCTTTTCCTGTGCCGCGAGGTGAGCGAGGCACAAGCAGCAGCACCCCATGGGTCACCCCATGTGCTGAGTGTCCACTGCGGAGGTGGCTCCAACACGGTGCTGTTCTATAAAAGAGCTGACAGCCTGTGCTCGGACCCTGTCACAGTCCCTAAACCCTCAGGGGGCTCTGGCACAAGTCTGGGGTTTGCATTGTCCCTTACCCAGGCAGATCCATGAGTTTGCAAACCAACCTGGAAGTAAAGGCTCATTTTTTCTATTTTTCAATAACATTAAATAAGGACAGAAGCATTCCCTGAGATTGCTCATGGCATCCAGTGCTGTGACTGCAGCGCAGCTTCCCCCCTGTGAAATGCATCATGTGCCACCGTGGGATGCCGGTCCAGGATCTTAGGCTGCAAATGGACAGGGATTGGGGTTTGTTTCAATTGTTTCCATGCTGGTTCTTTGCTTTTAGCAAATCATTCCTAAGATTGTGCCATTCTGCCACACGTTCTACACAATCACTTCCCATCTCCCACAGCCTTTGAAAAAGGACATTTCACCTCCAATGTGCTCCTGGCATTAATATGGCCCCTCTGCATGCAGAGCCAGGCTCTTCCCAAAGGTTCCTGCTCATAGGCACCTTGTGCCAAGCCTGACGTGGTCACTTGTCTTCAAGTGTCGAGTACAAAGCATATGCAGGACAGATGGGTATGAGGCTTATAAGATAATTAAGCATGCTAATGAAGTTCATTTGCATCTAGCTCTTAAATTCCCATAATCTCTGCGAGGCCGGGAAATGAGAATTGCTGCTTGACGTCGCAAAGCAACGTACGTTTAGTTACCAGAAGCAAAGCAGTGATTAACGAGTGAGACCCAAAGCTGCTGTGGCCAGGCTGAGGACCACAGGCCAGGCTGCAGGTCTCCCTGGCAGAGCCACGACACATGAGGCCCCCCACACCACTGCAGTGGCCACAGTCATTAATACAAACTGCTGGTGGGCTTTGCTGGACCGAAACATCATGGAACCAGAGAGAGCGGGGAGAAATCATTGCCCCAAAGAAAGATTTGACCCAGAGATGAAGGAAAACCTCTTTGGTGTGAAAAGGAAAGTCGGTGGCTGGTGCAGGAAGCCAGGTGAGAGCATCCTCTCCATGGGCTGCCCCAGAAGCAGGACCAGGGCTTTGATGAAGTCTTGGTGATAGCACAGTGGAAGGAGGCAGATGGGCATCCCCTGGGCAGAGGGGGAGTCCAGGACTGTAACCCAGACAGAGCTGGAGCAGCCCCAGGAAAACAGAGGAACAGCTTGGACTGGGGATCCTCAGGGAACCCCCAAGGATACCCCAGGGGAACCAGGGCAGGAGCTGGCAGATGTGCTCCACACCCACCTCCCACAGTGCTGGAGCTGGGAGGGCACTGGGGTCCTAATGTGTGGCCAAGCCTGGGCCAGAGGTCATCGGCAAGTTCTCACCTCCACAGGAAAGCTGAAATATCACATCTGGTTAAGCAAGAAGAGCACAAGCCAGGCAGTTTCCAGCCACCCACGGGTCACGGACTGGGAGATGGCTCCAGGTGCTGCAGCATCTCTCCATTACCCCCGAGGTGATGGTGGCTCCTCAGAAGCAGAGACCCCAAGAGCAGCACAGAATCTGGGACCACCCCCACACCAATAACCTGTGGGGTCTGGTACCACTCACCTTTCTGGCACCCAGGGCAATCCTGGATCGCAGAGGAGGAAGAAGCCAGCGGATCCCACAGAAATCCCATTGCTGCAGCATGCCTGAGGTGCCAGACCCCTGGCAGCACCTGTAGATGGGAGACATGGAACAGCCTCTGGGTTGGCCCTGCTGTCCCCCACTGTCCAGCTGGGCCGAGCACACCATGTCAGCAGGCCGAGCACGCAAGCGTCACTATGGACAAACAGCCCAGACTTTCAGGAACTGCTATGAAACATCCCCCTGAGAGATCTTTGGGCTTTTCTTGTTACACAGTCCCCACATAAACTAACCACACACAGGGTGGGTCTTTCAATACACCCAGCATCAGTATATGACATGTCCTGACCACAAACCAAAGCACAGAGAGAAAAGAAACTTTAACGTGGGCTTACCCAGGACAAAACAAACTGAGAACAGGAAGACTGGATTCATTTGAAATACCTTAATAAGATTTATTAAAAAATATCCCTTGGCAGTTGACAATCACCATGATCCACAATCGGAACCCAGCTGGACAACATTGGAACAGTTTTCACCTACAGCAGAAGGCGAATACCTGGGAACACCCCAGCAAGGCCTACACACCCCTGCTGGCATTAAACACTGGGCTGGCACCGAGGAGCCCAGGGCAAACACTGGCTGTGGTGCCAACTGCACCACAGGTGTTCCTGTGTGCTCTGATACTTACCTCAATGTTGGGAAAAAAACAAGTGTTCAAAATACAAGGGAAAAGAATCAGTTGGGACCCCGAGAAACTGGATGCCGCTTCTCTTTGATTCCAGCAGCTCTCGGTCTGCTGCAGCCGAGGGAGAGCAGGGAAAGGGGAGCTGGACAGTGTGGCTGGACACATACAGATGCTGTGGCTGCCTGGTGAGAAGGGTTTGGTACTGCAGGACACAGTGGTGGTGGGTCACTGGTCATTGACAGGCAGCAGGATCCAGAGGAAACCTTAACATCTTCCAGGTCAAACCCTAACTGAGGAGGGCTCAGGGCTTCATTAGGGGTTTCATCCCCCAGTGAAACCCGATGAACACACACTGGGATGCTGACAAGAAACCCCGAGAGAGGTGGGGGCTGTGGGACAGACAGACAGACAGACATGGGGTTTGCTCTTTGGGCTAGATTCTGGCTTTGGAAGCATCAAGGCTCCTCTTCTTGCCCAGCCACTCCTGGTCAGCCAGTCCCTGCTCTGTGGACACTCACTCCAGAATAACTGCCTCACTCCCTTTTCCAAGCAAAGTAAGGGGATCTGAATAAGGCCCTGGAATTCCAGAGTAAACCATCAATGCTCTCTGCTAAAGAGAAAAACAACTATTTAAAGCTCATCCCCAGTTCTGGCCAACACAAGCTCCCTGTGAGGAAAAGCTCTGCCACAGCCAGCAGTGACCTATGGTGGCTGCAGAGGTGCTGCCAGTGGCGGCTGCACGGCCCCTTCCCAACACTTCAGAGCTGGATTAAAATGAGGAAAAATTAGGAAGGAGTCGTCTTCTCACCTGGCACTGGGAACATGAAGGTCATTCACTGCAAACCAACACATCAAAGTGCAGCAGGCCTATGTGACAAATCCCTTCCATGTTTAAGACGCCTCCTAAAGATGCACCTAATCAAAAATTAACTTGGTGGCTTTGCAATTATCAAAGAAACATTGTCAAAAGTCAGATCCAAAACAAAGGGCTGAAAAACCTATTCCAAACTATTCCTCTTCCAGATCATGCACCAAGGGCTGCGGCTGAAGCGGGGCTGGAGCAAAAATACGAAAGCAAAACGATTTGGAGTTGACATAGTGTATTGTGAATTACTTCTCAGCTTTTCTACATCTAAGAGAGCATGAGATGATCGGCCGTACAGCGGAACAGTTTAATATACAATTGATTACAGAGCCGCAGATAATACGCATTGGATCTATATACACACAGAGCTTAATATTTCACAGATACAACTTTTTGCCATCTCGGTTTGTCCACGAAGCATTGGCAGAGTATTTACAGTGAGGCTGCTGCGAGGAAGCCCCGTCCCCCCGCACAGCCCCGGGCAAGGCTGTCCCAGCAGGGGGTGTAAACAGAGCGGTTCTCTCTTTCTGCAAGGGAGGGAGAAGGTGGGGAACACGGCTGCACTGGGCAGGAGGGAAAGGAGCCAGGCATACCAGGAAAAAATAATGTCCAGCTAACCTGGAGACTTCAAAACACTTAAATTTGCCTTTTAAAATATTTTAACTGGAGACTGTTCTCAATTAATTTTCAATTTGTAATTCAATAATATTTCAATGGCATTTTCAATTAATGCTTTCTATCCATCTATATTTCTATTGATCCCCACGTGTGCTTGTGCAAGGGCAGGGAGTGCTGAAGCCCTGGGTCAGTGCTGAGGGAGATTCTCAAGGAAGCAGGGGATACTCAGGGGTCTGTGCCAGCTCCCAGGCCCACTCCTTGCCCTCAGCAAACCAAAGCCAACCCTGGTTTCAGCTGATCACTCCAAAAATAATCTCTCTCGGGCTGTTTGTAGTCAGGTGCCACCACCCTTGACGCCCAGTGACGGCTTTTACAGGGGGATGTATGGGTGTCACTGTGTGGACAGCGGGTGGGCAGACCCAACCCCAAACCCCAACCCCAACCCTTATCCCCGGCTGGTCGTGGTTGGACACAGCGCTCCGATTTCTAGCGCAGGCTTTCAGTAACCAGCTGAAATTTGCTCCCATGAGAAAAGCAAACCAACAGGCAGCAGGGAAGATGCATTTACCAAGATGTCCGTGGACTGGCTGCACGGAGCAGGCAGGAAGATGCTGCCCAGGAGCAAACTTCCCCAAAGCCTGGGGGACAGCTCGGCTGCTGGAACCGCTGCTGCCCAGGCACCACTGTGGGACCTACATGGCAGCTCCTCCACTGGGGCCAGCTCCAGGGGCACATCCAGCTCCTTCCCAACTGACCCACTTTTCCCATCATTTACATCCCTGCCCTGTCCCCCTCAATGCTGAAAGGACCAAAGGGCGAGAAAGGAGGAATCTAGCCCCTGCCACCAGCAAAGACAACGTTTTATCCTAAGAACACTGTTTCATGGAAAGAAGGAGCTTTCCTGAGCAATACAACACCTAAAGCCATCCCGCTGGCACTGGGCAGTGAGGTGACTTTCCTGAGAGCACAAGGGGGGAGCTTTTTTACCTGTTCCTTGGCCAGGGTCCTTGTCATCTTTGGATACTGCTGCTGCCTCCGTGCAAACCAGAGACACCTGCCATTGAGCAGGAAAAATTCCCAAATATTCAGCACAAACTCAGAACTGTGTTTCTTGTCTCAGCAGATGTTGGAGTTGTTAAGGCTCTTGGCTTTAAAGAGTTCATTACTTTGGAAGTTTAAAGCTGTACTCGCAGTAGGGTGTAACAGGTCTCTGTCTCAGCATATATATCTGTGTATCTCAGCATGGGCTCTGAAACTAGAAGCAATTAAACTGGGGAGAGGGTCACTCCGGTAACTGTGGGCTCCTGGAACATCTGCTGGTGCCGGCGGGACTGTGCCAGTACCTGTGCAGTGGCCAAAACCTGGCTGAGGCCGTGACGCAGAGGAGAGCTGGCAGTGCTGCCACCCCCTCCTTTGGACACGATGGAGTGGTACAGCCAGTCCTGGAAAGAAACCCTAAACACAGCTCTGGGCTCACCTGCTAAAGGCAAAGCTTCAGAGTCACTGAAGAGGCATTTCCTGCCGGGCATACCCACAGATGGACCACACGCCATGTCCTTCCCTGCCCCGAGTTGTATCTGTCAGCACAAATCGATACAAACCATCTTCAATTCCAAACTAGCATGGAGCTGATGCACTAAGGTAGAAACAAGTGAAGATGTGAGTAACTGAGGGAGGAAAACAAGGGAAAACTTGAGAAAGTCACTTTGTTTTGACTCATCTGAAGGAGGATTTGAGAACCGATGGCCAAATCAGTGACATGCAAGTGGTGGCACTGGCTTACACCGCACATCCAGCAATGAGCTGGATGACAAACTGGTCGGAGCATCACTGATGAAAGTGGGAACTTAAAATTTTACTAACTGTTCCCAGCCATGACCTTCTCTGCAGTTCAGTGAACGCTGCAATTTCTGGACATTAAAATCCATTATGGGCATGGAGATTCCCCGAGGGCTGGAGCCCCTCTGCTCTGGAGCCAGGCTGGGAGAGCTGGGGGTGTTCACCCAGAGAAGAGAAGGCTCCAGGGAGACCTCAGAGCCCCTTCCAGGGCCTAAAGGGGCTCCAGGAGAGCTGCAGAGGGATTTGCAATAAGGGTCTGGAGAGACAGGACAGGGGGGAATGGCTTCCCACTGCCAGAGGGCAGGGTTGGATGGAATATTGGGAAGGAATTGTTCCGTGGGAGGGGGGGGAGGCGCTGGCACAGGGTGCCCAGAGAAGCTGTGGCTGCCCCTGGATCCCTGGAAGTGTCCAAGGCTGGGCTGGATGGGGCTTGAAGCAACCTGGTCTGGTGGAAGGTGTCCCTGCCCATGGCAGGGGGTGGAACAAGATGAGCTTTAAGGTCCCTTCCAACGCAAAGTATTCTGGGATTCTGTGAAATTGTTGCAGTGAGCCAGCAAACAGGGAGAGAATGGAGCAAACAACGCCAAGGCTGAGACAGGAGAGGCTGACAGTGGCCTTGGGGCCATTCCAGAAATGTCAAACACCAACGACTGCTTCCTCAGACACTGATCTCCAGTGTAGAGACTGGCACATGGGACAGCTCCTGAGCAGGATGTCCGACTCCAGCTCTGGAGCAGGTGTGTGGGAAGACTGAGCACCTGCCTCTAGCTCCTGGCTAGCCTTGGGCTGGGCAGCTGGGTTAGGGCAGCAAATGTTTAGCAGCTACAATAAAGGGACCAGGAAAAAAAAAGCTTTAAATACCTCCCACCAATCTGTTTTGTCCAAACTTATCTTCTTCCTCCCAAGCCAATATTGACTCCCAAAGGCAAGGAGCAGTCCTGTACATGTTGTACAGCCCAGCCCCTTATCAGGGCTGAGACAGAAGTTCAGTTCACATCAGAAAGACCAGTGTCGGCAAAACACCTCAAACCTCCTGTGCATGGCACCCTCAAACTGCACCGCTGTCAAGACAAGACACTCCACCCGTTTTATTTTCTCCTTCAACCTCTACAGAGCCCGATGTTTGATTTTAAATGAACTCTTTAAAGAAGACAAAGGCAAGAAGCTCCTGGTGTCTGACTTTCACAAATAAAACTATGGACAGAGTTCAGAGGGTGGTGTTAATGCAGATTTTAATAAAACCAACCCATTTTAAGGCTCTCTGGTTCCCTGCCCCCAGAAAACAATAGCTTGGGAAGCCAAGGCTCTACTTCACACCTGAGACACCTTCCTCTCCAGCACACCTGGACATACAGATCAGCCCCTGAAACCACCCAGCAGCTTGTCCCACATTCCCTTTTCCTTGTCTCCCTGATGCCAGACCTGGAAGCACGTTACTGTATGGGGCCAAACCATGACACTGTGTCCCACCCACAGCTCTGAACTGAAACACCTTCAGACCATGGCAGCACTCAAACAGCTCCAGGGCCTGCAGGAATTGGTGTGT
The DNA here is from genome assembly GCA_013397115.1 of Edolisoma coerulescens. NCBI lineage: Eukaryota > Metazoa > Chordata > Aves > Passeriformes > Campephagidae > Edolisoma > Edolisoma coerulescens. Next base: position 190,256 of record VWZW01000485.1, read on the forward strand.
AATGGTTACTAATTCCAACTTTTTAATAGGATTTTGCAGAATCCCACCGCCACTGCCTTCACAGCTCAGTCTCAGCAACAGCAAACAGCGATTCAAGTTTTACCCCAGGAAACAAACCAAGGACTGCTACAGCCTGCAGAGAGAACTCAAAAGGAGAAAAACATTGGAGCAAACTACTTTCCTGCCCAAACTGATGTTCCACAAGCAGCCAGTCAAGTCTCAGCCTTACTCTGAGACTTCTGCTGGCTTTTCACAGCTGCTTGAGCATTGAGAGGGCAGTGCCATGGCACTGGGTCATCCCTACACCTCCACCTTGACTGTTCCACATGCAAATCATTCTGTACTTACAGTCAAACCACCTGTGGCATTTCCAGCAATTGGAAAAATCACATCAATAAACAACAACTGCATTTTAAAATTTAATTCTTAAACTTAACTGCAGGGAAGTGCCTCTTCTGTATCTTCTGTCACCACCACGAGGAGGAAGCTGCAGCTGTGACCACGCAAAATGGACCAAGACATCAAAGCAAACACAATCTCCCCTTTCCTGACACAGGGAGGCACCAGCAGCAACAGCAGCACCCGGAGCTGTGACAGCTCAGGTGCTGCCGTGCAATGAGGAAGACACAGGTTCCCAAAGGTGAGGAGCAGGGAGGCAACAGCCACCTGTGTGTCCCATCCAGATGGAGCAAATGAGACCACAGCAGGGAAGATGGAAAAAACCAGGGTCTTTAAACTTGGCAGAAACCCCCCATGCCAAGGTGCAGATTTAAACAGCCAAAGGCATTGCAGCCAACCTCAGGCACCCTCAGCCTCTCGAGATGTTGTGACATGACTTAACTTGCAACACCTTTTGCTGTATTCAGAATGAAAGTTTTAGAAACAGGTCATAGCCAGCAATTTTAAAATGCCACAAACCCTAAAAACTCAGCCTTTTATTCAGGAATAAACTCTTTAGCTAAAGCTGCTTTGGGTACAGGGTTTGGTTTGGAGCTCCCTTCAGTCTTGCTCTGGGCACCTCCTTTCTGTGTTTTAGCCCTAAAGAAAGAGTATCCAAATACTCATGTTTTCTGTAAAGCCCTTGGGGAATCCATCCTTTCCTCCTCTCATTTTGTCACTCCTGGGACACAGCAGAAGCCACAGCCAGACAGTGGCACTGTCCCACACCCTGCCTGCAGTGCTCACATTACCTCCAGCAAAGGGGAATGGCCCCAAATCCTGGGCAGTAACAGGCAAATCCGTCCTTCTCAAAATCCTAATGCCAGAAGTTAATCAATGGGAACGCAATTTACCTGGGTCTCAATGAGAAATCTCTCACAGGAGAAGAAGGGAGGAAAAAGCATTTTGGTGTGTTAGCAGCAGATTAAGACCTCACTGTCAACAATATTCTGTGCACTCCTTGTCATACTGCACTCTGGAGCAGGTGCCACAAGTGGCAGAAAGCAACACAGGGCTCACAAATACTCAGCAACCTCCCTAGTCCCCTTCTCTGGAGCATTTTAAAATCACTGCCATTGAACCACACTAAAGATTGGAAGTGCAGCCACGCATGGATTGTCCTTGTGGAATAAACCCTTGGGGACCCGGCCAACCCCCCCATGTTCACTGACAGCACTGCTGGCACCAACAGCACACACACCACAGGGATTTTAATGGAGTGAACTTTGCCTGTGGCCTCCCACCAGCACACGTGTCAGGAATTCTGCAGCAGAGCCACACAACGCTGCTAGAAACACCCCCAGAGTCATTTTTGTGTCAGGATAAATCTTCAAAAGCGTAAGGGGAGGTGTGAAGGTTCAGTTCGCGCTGGTTTACAACACAAACAGGTATCTCCTTGTGCCTGGAAAATCTCCCCCTCCAAACCATCCATTGAGAACTGAACTTCTTGATTTGGTTACTACCCTGCATTAAAGAGATTTAACCCCTGGCAGCCCCGCAGCCCCAGCTGTGAGATTCTTGCTGCTGTCCTGGCAATGAGCAAACAGGGCACCACTGGTCACCCCTCAGGACTCTTTTCCCAATCCAGAGTTAAGGCAGAGTAACATCACCAGCAGTTCCCAGAACAGACAACAGCCCTTGATTTCAGAGTCCACCAGTGCTGCTGTCCCTCAGTGCCTTTATTTGCTTAGTGCCAAAAAAGAGAGGCCCTGGTGGGTTTGGGGTTTGGTATTCAGGCGTTCCCATAAACCCAGCAATACGCCCACAGCCCCACAACACAGCAGCATGGGAGCCTTGCGTACTTTACAGGCTGGAGGAGGAGGATTTTGGATCCTGAAGTGCTGGAAGAATAAAGAGGAAGATGCTTTGGGTCTGGGGTCCCATTCCAGCACCTTTTCCTTTCAGGTTTAACCACAGGTTGCCAACCTCTCCCGGGGTGCAGGGCTGGGGCTGGTGGAGGTTTGGTTACTGTGCAGTGTCTCAAGGAGCCGGCGCGTCCTGACTGAGCTCTGCCCTTGCACACAGCTGAGCAGGGAGAGGGCAAGGATGGGCAGGGTCTATAAAACTGGGAGAAAAGTGCCAGAGAGAAAGGCTGAACGACTCTGAGACAATAACATAACACTAGAAGGCATGTAAACAATTCTGGATCATGTTAGCCCCTTGACTGTAGGAAAAGGAATCCTGACACACCTTAACTGAACCAAGAATCCTAACAATGGTTTCAGGAATACATTCTTCGGATGCAAGAGGTATTTGCAGAATTACTACCTGAAAGTTGGAAGTGCAATCCACTACGGGGAGGGGGGAGTTGTAACTTAGGGAGAAGGAAGCTCTTGGAAAACTGTGCACTCAAAACCACCTCACACTGCTGCTCATAAGGAACAGCCTCCAAACAGGCAACAGCATCTGTGGCACAGGGATTTGGGGGTGAGGATCCCCTGGTATGTTGTGTGCTGGCAGATCGAGCAAAGAAGATGAATTCTGAACAGCTTTCCTACCAAATGGAATACTGACGTGCATAAACAGCAGCTTTGCAAGACCAGTGCGCAGAGTTCTGTTTAACTGAGATGCAGAAATCCCACGGACTCACATCTGACAAAGGCTTGAAGGGTTCCATGCTGAATGTGGAGTGGAGATGGATCTCCACCAGCTTAATAGGAACTCCACAATGGATATATTGATTACTCATACCCCAAAATCACATGGGGGTAAGAAGAATCGATCCATTCTGGCTTGAGTTCAGATGAAAGACTCAGATCCCCCAGCACCACACAGCCAGTGCAGCACAGCCTTTCTCCAGCTCTTCCCTGGCTGATCAACTTCTTTTGGGCATAAAAATCCTTTCACTTTATTTCGTGTCAGAGGGAGTTGGCTGAACTAGAATAGTTGAACGGTCAGTATGATCCACAGCAGGGTATCAAACACCAGAGAGGGAGGTGGTGGAAGCATGCAGAGGGCAGACTGGCACAGCCTAAGCCCCCAGTCCCACAGCTCCCTCCGTGCAAGCAGCTCCTGGGCTCCCGCAGGCCTCTGCTTCCAGGGACCTGTAGGGAGTCATCTGCAGGACTGGGAAATGATTGTGCTTCTCAGCTCACTACAAGGACTCTTTTCCCTATTCCTGCTTTCAGCAGCAGGAAGAGAGCATGCTGTTCTCTTCCTTGCTGCAAAAGCACTCTGCGTGTGTGTGTAAAAATCCTGAAAAATATTGTGCAGCACCATTGGTTCAGTCTGGAGGGAAGCTGGGATACTCGACTCTGTTTGGTGGCTTCCGAAGTGTCGCCAGCTTGGAAACAAATATTGCCTAAGGTAACATCCTCACAGTGGTTGGTAGTTCAAAGAGGCTCAAACACTGTCTTATTACTCCTGTTAAACTCATGAATAATTAATCTCTCCCGATCTCTTCTGCGTGCGAAAATTCCCAAACGAAATAAAAAAACCCCAAAAAACCAAACAGGAATAAAATAAATAAATAAATAAAGGCATTCCCAAAACATTTATTTTGCTTCTCTCTCTCTCTCTCTCTCCAATCAGCTCAGAGACACCGATGTCACCTACCTTCGCCCACTGAGCCGCGTACGCAGTCTGAACTGCAGCACTCCCGTGGTCTCTCCTCTGCTTCTGGAAACCTGTCCCCAGAGCTGGCACTGTCCCAACCCTCCTGCCGTTCCCACGTATCAGTATCAGTAACTCATTGGCTATATGGTAAAGAAGTGTATCCAAAGCACACGATGGCACATGGAGGCTGCAGAAAGCATTGGGAAAGGAGAACAGGACGACAGCAGCTGTTCCTCCTGCCCTAACTAAAGGCTGAGCCACAACTCCCTCTCCAGCCCGACCCAAAGTGTGTCAACCCTCGCCCAGACATTCTTGTGGTGCATTACTGGCACTTTATAGCAGTCTCATACGGTAGATACATGCACATGTCTGTGTGTTACATACAAAAGGTCTGATAACAGTAAAACATTGTTCCGAGAGATATAAAAAACCCAAGGAGTTGCATTAGCCAAAAAAAGTGTTTTGTGAGAAACAACAATAAAAATGATATAACCACAGCTTTTCTTTTCTTAAAATCAGATAAATACCCAAAGCTATGATTTCACTTGGGGCCTCTGTACCTTGACAGGGAGTCCAATGGAGTATATCTGAAGGCACTTAATATCCTCTACTCAGCTGTAAGATGGTTGCACAGGGAGCTGGGGAGCTTGGGATGTGATTTGGGGCATGGAGGAGAGAGATGGATGAAAACAAGCCCTGAAGAGCCATGATCCACACAGCCCCAGGCGCCGAAATGAAGACAAACGTACAACCCAGGTGTGGAGAAGGTCTCTCTTGAAAAAGAAAACTGCCAATTGCAAAAGTCTGTGTGTTTCTATGGACAGAGCACTTCATGCAACTCTGACAGTTCATCATACACTCTTAGAGATATTTAGCTTTGTCAGTTCATTGACCTCCTCAATTCCTGCTTCCTCACAGTCATCCTTCTCCACAGCTTTGCCAAACCTGCACCTCTCCTCTGCCTTTGCCGCGTCTTTCTGGAGCTTCTTGGCGGAAGGAAGGATGTCCTTGGCTTCTGAGTTATCTGTGCCATGGGCTATCTTATCAGAATTCTGTACAGAAGGCACCAGGTTGGCAATCTCATCCGTCGGAGACCGCCCAATGCTGCCATCCACTTGAACCCGAATGTCTGGAGATATGGACAACTGGTGATGTGGCACAATCCCGTTGTCCATGCACTTGGGGTAAAGGTAGGTCTTCATCTGACCCTTCCCCTTCACATTGACTGTCCCCCTGTAGTCAAAGTCATACCCCATCTTGTTGAGGATGCGGTAGCTCTCCTCACTCACCTGTATGCGGCACTCGACGCCGGTGGTGTCCATCCTGCTCGCGATGTTCACAGTGTCCCCCCAAATGTCATACAACAGCTTGGTGGTGCCGATGACCCCGGCCGTGAGAGGGCCGTGGTTAAAGCCGATCCGGAGTTTAAAATTAAACCACAGCATGTTGTTGTTGAAGTCATCCACCACCCGCATCATTTCTTTGGCAAATTCAAAAAGGGTCTGCAGGTGCCCGTGGGGATGGCTGCTGTCCTGGCACTGCGAGGTGTTCAGCCCCGACGCCGCCATGTAGGTGGCCCCAATGGTTTTGATCTTCTCAATGCTGCTGTAGTGGGGTTTGCTCAGCAGCTCGTCGAAGTCCCCTATGAGCTCGTTCAGGACTCGGTAACACTCCTTGCCACCCTCGTAGTTCTCCTCGTAGAACTCGCTGAAGTTCACGATGCTGGCAAAGATCACCCCGCCGCTGTCGTGGTTTTTGGAATAGCTCTGGGACACCTTCAGCTGCTCAGCCACGTGGTACGGGATAATATTCCTCAGCAGCCAGTCAGCCTGATCCCTCATGCTCTGGATCTTGGTGCGGTGCAGAACGGCCTCCACGTCCCCGTGGTAGTGCAGCCGGTAACTGACCTCGAATTCCCGGTTCAGGAACCAGACCAGCAGGAGCAGCAGGAAGGACACCAGAACCACCTCCTGACCGATCAGCTCCGCCGGCCTCTTCGTGTCACTCGGCACCGAGCTGTTGCAGGGGCTCCTTCTGGAGCTGCACAAAGGGGAGAACACACAGGTGCGTTTTAAGTTAGGGCATTGCCATCCCTGCTCCACAGTTAAGAAATCCTCTGCTGGAAAAGGAAGTGTGGGAAGTGCAGTTACATACTGAATTATAAAATGTGCGTTGAGAACTTCATCTGCTGTTAAGAAAACGCCAGAGAATTAATTTAATTCTTAAACTCACCGAGTACATCCTTAAACCCACCAAGTATTTCCTTATCATCAGGTTCAGTGGCACAGAAGTTGTCCAATCTTGTTTTAAGGACTTCACCAAGGAAACAGTTATCATTATATCTAAATATATAACTAAAAGCATTGCATGTAAATACGTACCTGTGTGTGTGTTTAGGTATCTGAGTGCACTGAATGTCTATACATGGGGGTGGAATTTATCTGGTTGTGTATTTTTTATTACCTCCAATATTCAGAACCACCTGCTTTACACTCCTGTGCCTTTCCCTTGTGTCCTCATCAAGGACCAGGAACCTTTGCCATGGCCTTTAGTGCTACACATGAAGGGTGTGGAAAAAGATAACCCTGTAAAAGACACGTCACGGAGAACCCCCATGGCAGGGGGTTGGAACTGGATGAGCTTTAAGGTCCTTCTGACCCAACCCAGTCTGTGGTTCTGTGAACTGCAAAAAAGTGGAGACCATGCAGCTCTGTGCTGACATCTTTTCTATGATAAAACCACTTAAGCTCTTCATGGCAGAGAGAGAAAGTTTCTCAAAGTGCCAAGATTACATAAAATAATCAAAAATTCCTGTCTGCCATAGATTGGGAGCAATATTTCAGATCTTTTCAACAGTTCGCTGCCTGCCTGTGCAGATTATGAGGCGCTGATGGAGGATCTGCCAGTGCCAAACCACCCTGAACGAGGAGACATCTGCACTCCCCAATCTCAACTTTCTGGAGAGATGCAAAGACACAAATTGAATCTGAGAAGGCCCCACCTATGCAATCCCAGAAACGAAGGCTAAACGCAGCCAGCTTGGCATGCAGTCATTTCTCCAGGGATCCAACTGCATTTTTTGGATAAAATTATGCCAAAGCTTAAGATTTGATATGAGCAGACACGCGCTGAAGTTTTTCAAGTTAAGAGATGGTTTGAAAAGGGAAAGCATCACATCAACCTTTCTCCTAGAGGGCCAGAAAGGAATCCATACTCAGCACCAGCCTGCATTTCGCTGGGAAGGCAGGGAGGGATTAAAACTCAGAGCACAACTGGAGCAACAGCTTAAGAAGAGAAGGCTGAATTTGTTACTATAACATACGAAAACATTTCTCAGTTCATTTTGTTGCTTCATGTCCATGGGGGACAGGCTTCCACTTTGGAAATATTTTAGAATTGAACTTACAGGCACGGTTTCTTTTTCTGAGTTTCATTCTCAAATACCTGACTGACAGAAAAGTGTGATGAAACAAAATCATGGTACAGCTGTGAGACAGATGAACGTGCCCCATATCCAAAAACATTTCTCTGTGCCACAGTCTTTGTATCTATTAACTTTTTTCACAGAAAGCCTATGGGGAAAAAAGCTTCCTGTGAGTGAAATATTTACAATACAGAGTGTGCAGGTTGAATTTCAGATGAAAGATAGGACAGATTACATTGGAAATTACTTCTTTTGTTTTCTACCATAAATATACTTCTCCAAGGAGAAGTGAAGGTATATTCATTTTATTCCCTCTTCACAAGGGGATCATGAAAGGAGGAGATGTCTCAACTCAAAGTAGGGCCCCACCAACAGGTTCCTGTAATTGCTGTGCCAAGACACTCCTTCCTCCCTTATTCTCAACAGAACCTCTGTTATGAACTTGCTTATTTCCTCCCCTGAAAGACTATGACAAAGACATGGTTTAGTGATGGCCTTGGCTGGGTTAATGGTTGGACCTTGTTGGTCCCTTTCAACTCAGGATATTCTATGATTCCCTGATCTGGGAGGTCTTTTCCAGCCTAAATGATTCCATAATTAATGACTAGAAGGGAACAGTTCCTGAAACACAATCCTTGCTACCTATTTTGGAGGTGACAAAATGCCCTCCCAGCTCGACGCGCTTATAAAACAAAATGAGGGGAGGGTAGGTAAGAGAAAAGATCTTGGAAAATAAGAAGAGGTTGGGAAAAGTGAGGAGGGAATCTGGACTAAGGAGCACAATTCAGGTTTTTCTCTGAATCTGAGTTCATTATTTCACACATCTTGTGGGCAGAGATCTGCAAAAGGATCTGAGCAATGACTCTGTTACTGCTCTGAGAGTACGAGTCTGATCCAGATAATCCGCTCTAACATCAGACATTCCTGCCACAGGGATTTATTCAAGTCATTAAAGGCTTTTTATTTACAGTTTGTTGTACAAAACACTCCTCAAAGTACTTTAACTCCTCTTCAGTGATTAGGCGAGCACCACAAACGTTCTGTCAGGAACAGCGGAAGGCAAGATCTGCCTTTAGGGAAGGAGCTGCTGCCTCCCATTCCCCATTCCTGGAGCGCCGGCACCTGGGAGCTCTCCATGATCTGCTCAGCGTGGCCTGACCTCGTTGGCCACGTGGGCTCCAGCCCTGAGATGTGCACGTGCAGGGAGTGACTCACTGTGCACTGGCCTCCTTTCATTAACGGGGGAATGGGGTGGGATCCCAAAAAGAAGGTGCAGTGGCTTCTCCAGAGCAGGCACTTTTATCCCGATGTGACTGTGCATGAGTATGGAAAGCCCTGATTCCAGCCTGAAGGAGAGAGTGACTGCATCGTCCTCATTTGGAAATCCAGTCTGTGGATGTTGCAGTGACCAGGATACAGGACCTACAGGACTGTAAATCACCTTCCCCAGGCAGCAGCCACGACCTGGAGTCACCCTTGGAATGAAAAGAAGAAAAACTCCCCCACACCTCCAACAGGAAAGATCAACCCCCTCCCCAATCTTTCTCAATTCTACTTTTTATGAGGTGCTGCAGCAGAAAACTGATTTTAAAAGTCATTCAAATTGAAATCTTGAGCTGACAATGTTTCTTTAGCTCAAACTGGTGAAATGCTGCCTGGCACAGCCCCCTCACTATTAATTTGGCACCTCCATCCAGGCTGTGAACATGGAACAAGTGAGACTCCGGAGATAGAATCTCCTTTGGCTTGATCACAAATCATAAAGATAATGGCTTTCCACTTACAGAGCTTTTTGGAAAGCCAACTTGCTTCTGAGCCAGTAACCCCTGTTTGGATTTGGCTATCTTGCTATATTGAAAGAGGATGCCTCTGCCTGCTAAACCTGAGAGAGGAATGCAAGGGAGGAATGATGTGGAAAAGGGGATCAAACTGTTGCTTTCCATGAAAAACGTGCAGTGGATTCCTATAAATCCTTCCCTACAACCAGGTGATTTCAGTCTCCACTCAAGTGGCCCACTGCTGTTCCCCCTGGAGCAGCCACACTAGAAAGTGACACATCCCACGTGCTCTGAGGTGAGGAAGGAATGAAAATGAGAAATATTTCCTGCTTAAAAGAAAAAGTTCATGATCGCATCCTTTGGGCTGAAGAACTGGGCTGCCTGGAAAACAAGGCAAACTCTGTATTTTTATTTACAGACAGTCCAGAGATGAACTCTGTGCTAGGACTTCATTACCATTACTGCTATCTCTCTTCCCAGGACACACTAATATTATCTCTATTCTTGATCAAGGTAAGGGAACAACCTCATTAAAGGAAAACATAAGCTTGTCTAGTCCTGTGAGAACACAGGAAAACTTTTGTGGTGAGTGGGGTAAGCAAGGAACCTGATTTATTTAATTCTGGCAGAAAGGTGCAGCAAAAAATTTTGTTAGGCTAAGGGAGTTTCACCTTTTTATTAGTCCATCACCAGAAAAAATGGGAAATGCTGTACTCTAGAAATGTGGTATACAATAACACACAGCGAAAGAGCCCTGAAAAAAGAAGCCAAATTCTGTTTAATGGTAGAAACAGAATAGGATTAACTCCCAGTTCTCTCTTTTAACTTCCAGTACTTGTTAATGCACAAGTTTGGGTGGGGTCAGGCCAGGGGAGCTGGACTGAAGGGCAGTGCTGAGCAGAACTAGCACATGGGTCTCTTCCCCAGCTGAAGCAGCACAGTCAACATCCTAATAAAAAGTGAAAAATAAAGTTCAGAAATGTTTAATGAGTGAGATATTTTGGTCATTGCCCTACTTGGCCTTTAGATCACAAGCCAAGCTTTGCAAAGGAGGCAAAGCTCACTCCACACCTGCTCACAAGAGACACCTCCATGGTTTGGTCCTCAGCAACTCTCACCTTCACCCGTCATGAGTTAGAAAGTTACGTATTTATGGAAGAAAAGTATCTGCAGGAAAACAATGCTTGACAGGTGATCTTTTCACAGATTTCTGTCACTGAGGGGAAGACCCAGTTGTCAATGATTTAAGGCAGGACGAATTATTGATCAGTGATCGGCAGCTGGCCAGGAGCCTGCTGAGCTGCTGGGGAAGAGGTTTGTAATTCTGAGCAGCACAAAAACTTCACAAACTAAAAATAAGGATCAAAACACTAAGGATCCAAACTCAGGCTAATCTTAAGACACTGCTGGAGTGATCACCACACTTCAATGTTTACAAAAAATAAAAAGGCCCCTCTATTCTTTTGGCTTTAAATTCCCATTCTGGATTCAATGAACTGGAATTCTGTTACAAAAATGAACTTATCTTTCATGAATCAAAACCAGGAAAAAGGAAAACCCACATAAGAAAAGCCAAAGCCCCCCAAACCCCAACACTGTAGTAAGCGCTGAGTCCTTGGTGAAGAAATACCCAAAGAAACACAGTTCTCATCCCTCTGTACTAAACACCACGTGTTTTCTAAACTGTCACAGCATTTGTGGAGATGAGAGTTATTAAAAAGTAATTTTGTTTTGACACATCCTCCCAGGAAAAGCAACATGCCTCTGAAAACTCCTTTTAGATGCCTTACCAAGTCCACAGTTCAATCCAACCCAACATGGCCCAAATATTGCCCCCAAATTTGCAATTAGCAAACACAGACTTGTCTAATACCAAAGACCAGTAAAACCTCTTAAAAATGGTGTTGCAAAAACTTGCAATAAACCCATGAGAAACTCAACACTGAAATAACCAGAGTGAATCTTTAACACATTTATTTCAAGGTGCCATTAATAACCCAGGATGGAATTTTTGTTTGCTTTGAAAGGCTGGGGGCTAAAATTTCCTTTGCTCTCAGTTTTATGACTCCCTGCTCTGCCCAGGCGAGGTGACAGCCGGGCCCAGACTGTCACATCCCATCCTGGGAAGGCAGCTGGCTGCACATCCAGCTTTTCCAGAGGAAGCTCCTCTACACCAGGGAATTCTCACCTGCCCAGCTGTGAGAGCATCCAACTCACACTGCTTCTGAATGGTGCAAATCAGCCAAGGAAATCAAATAAACAGCTCGTGGTGCACAGATAATGCTCTAAAAACTGCTGCTACCAGAAAAACAGATGCTGTTTTAAATAGCTCCTCCATAGTTCTATTTCCTAGAAATTCAATTTAAGGAGAAAATATCATTACACAACTCTGTGACTGCAGCACCAGCCCTGATGAGTTTTGGTCATACCCAAGTCATCTGTAAAGGAAATTACACGAGGAGCTTAAACACAACTTGCTGAACCAATTTGTTGAATTCCCAAGTTATTACTCTGGATGCAAAGTTTTGCTACATATAATTCACTGAAAATGTTTCTATCCCTAAATATAAAGATGGTAATTTTACATAAAGCTTACCTAAAGTTCTGTGCCAAATCTAGATGAGGAGTTTCCATGGAGCTGAAATAAAAAAAGCATTGATTTCAGAGGGAAAGTTAAAGCAATAAACAAACCATCCTGCAGCATTTCAGACAGAATTTTAAACTTCTCTATTACACAGACCAAAAACTGCACTGCAGACCTGAGCAGCTTCACACAAACTTTGTCTGAACATGATCTATCTGCTTGGAAGAAGGAACCAGCCAGAGATGCAAATCCCTGTAAAGGGAAACTGGAACTTCATGATGCCTGGAACAAGTAATTGTTAAACAATCCCATCTTACCAGGGAAATGGGGAAAAGCAATTCCAGAACTCTAAGACTCCGTTATGCCTTCATCTTATGTGAGCACACAGCACAAAGATTTTAAAAATAAAACACAAAAAGACCAATCTCTCAAAAAAAACCCCCCAAAAAACAAAAAAAAACCAACCCCAAACCCAAAAAAACAAACCCCCCCCCAAACCAAAACCAAACCCAAACCAAAAATCCCCCAAACCCTAAGAAACACAGAACCTATTTCTGAAGATGCCATTAGAGAAAATAAGCAGTTCGAGCACTTTTATTTACTTGTATTACAATTTCTCTACTGTAATCAAGTAGCAGGAGAGTATCAAACTCTCAGGATTAGTTACAACTGGAAAAGGAAGTAAAACTGCAGAATGGAGCTGTCTGTGGTGCAGACGGCTAAAATTGCCACTGTGACAAAAAAATATCACAATTATGGTAAGAGATGAACAAAAAGATAATTAGTAACAAACTGAAGTAATGGGTTGCACTAACTAAACTTGTATTATTTTTGTTCAGGATCAATTCTATCAATTGCTTTTCAGACCCGCAGTTGAACAGCTCTATTACTTGAAATATTTATTTTTGAGGGATGAAATAACAACATATTCCATGATTTCTGAACTTTGCCCATTAACGGTCACTGCTGTTCACACCACAGGTGGAAATACCCCATCATTAGTAACATTTATTAAGATAATGGGGTTTCTTAACATTCACAGAGCCCCTTTAGCATTCAGCAAAAGCTGATGCTGTGACCTGACACAACAGCAAGGTCTCCACCTCTCAGCTTTGGAAGAGCCATTCCCAGTCCCTTAATGAAGTTGAAATGCTGGGAAAATCCCCAGTTGTGTGTCTTTCTTTCTGCACAAAGAGTGGAAAGGAGTATATTCCATTACCCCTTTTACAAGGCTCTGCCAGGAGCCCCCAGGGAGCTCTGTGCAGGAAGGGAACGAGCTCCAGGAACTCCTGCTGGGGGGAATTAGGGAAGAGCAACCACAGAATCAAGAAATGGCATCAAGGGTCTGCTCTCCACTAATTCCCCTGGAAAACCAAACCTGGGGGTTGAGTTTGAAGCCAGGTGGGGATCGGGCTCTGCTCCCAGGGAACAAGTGACAGGACAAGAGGAAATGGCCTCAAGTTGTACCAAGGGAGGTTTAGATGGGTATTAGGGAGAAAAAAAGTCTTCAGCGAAAGCCCTGGCACAGCTGCCCAGGGCAGTGGTGGAGTCCCCATCCCTGAAGGGATTTAAAAGCCCTGTGGATGTGGCACTTGGGGACCTGGGTCAGTGGTGGCCTTGGCAGCGCTGGGGGAACAGCTGGGCTCGATGGTCTCAGAGGGCTTTTCCAACCTCAAGGATTCTGTGATTCCGTGTTCTCAGTGAAGCTGTGGCTGGCCAGTGAAGGTACCAGTGCTACAAAGGGAAAAGCCAAGGGGAGAAGCCTTTGTGACTGGGAGAGGGCCTCTCAGTGCTGGGGGACAGACGATGATGGTTTCGCTGGGAACCTGAACCCAGTGGGACAAATCCATGAGGAGACAAGGGAAGCTCCAGAACCCAAACACTCCTGTTCTGCACTGAAGCTGGAGAGAACTCCTCTGTTCTCCTCGTCCGTGTCCTTTGCAGACAGACAAGAAAGGGATTTTTCTGTAGTCAATAGGATCTAGAAATCATTTGTAAACTGACTCCAGCTCCAGGATATTTTTTTCCCAGGACTTTCTCCCTTCAACCCTTACAGCCACCTCAAATCACAGATGTGAACAGGTGTAAGGGGTGACTTTTATTCTCCCTTGTTTTTTAACATAAATTTGATCGAGATTAAAAGAGACCACTGAAGACACTTAAAGAGGGAATTAAAGCTAAATACTCACTAAAACATGTATCTGCAAACTCTTTTTGGTTTGTTTGGGTTTTTTTTTCCTGTTTTTCACCTTATGATTCAGCAGGTCTCTGGAGGAGAGGAACTAACTAATTGAGGAGAAGACCTTGCTAAGTCCATCCCAAGAGAGGGTCTTAAGCCACTGAGAAGTACAAGCTGATTATAAAATTTTGCCAATAGGAGTAGAAGGCTGGAAGGACCCCCTTGACTCTCTTGGCAAGAAAAGAGCAGGAGAATATTGCAAACAAGTTTTCCTTGTGGAAAACTGTTTATCAGAGGAAAACTGGAAAAACATAAGGTTATTGCACAGAAACTGCATTATCTTGATTCCTCTGGTTACTGTTCTGCAGAGCTCTCTGAAAAGGCAGGAAACTGAGAATGGAACTGGGTATTAGATCCCATTAAATCTAAGCACCTGCCTTCCACACGGGAAAATGCACTGAGGAAGGTTCCTAAGGGCAAAAATAAATCCAGAGGAGTGTTGGGGAGCAGTTGGGCTCTCTGGCACCACCAAATACCTGGGAAATTCCTTAATAAAACAGATTTTCAAACTAGTGGTGAAAGATTATTCTGTGGGTCCGTAACTGTGTCCTAGAAACACATCAAGAAGGACAGAGTGTCACACAGAAGAGGGCCCCCTGAAATCCTTCAAAAGAATAAATAATGAAGAAATAAAATCATTAAGGTTGAGATGCTGGAGAAAGTAATGGCAGACAGCAAAATCCTGTGCATCAGACCCTTGTTTCCCTGGGGAGAAGCCCAGATGTGTTCCCCTGCAGCCGCGGGGCGAGGCTCACCTGGCGGGGCACAAGGAGACGTAGAGCAGGATGAGCAGCACTGCTCCCACCACGGTTGCCAGCAGGGATCTCATCCAGGAGCTGAGCTGGCAGAAGTTACAGTACTGCACAATGGTGATGAGAATGGCACAACACATGAACATGGTGTACTGCAACAGAGAGAGAGAGGGGAGTTAACAGCAGCCAAGGGCCCTTCTGCACATCCATGCCGGCAGGGAAAGGGGGACAGAGGGGAGAAGGGTCCAGTTCCGCCTGGATGATGGGCACAGTGAGTGATCCCACGTGAAGATGGACATCTTCCCTTCCAGGAGCAAGAAAGCCTTTAGCACAGGTGGCTTGTCACCACTTCCCCTGGATGGAGTTTTTTAATCACACACCCGTTATTTCAGCGATGTCCAGCGCCTCCAGCTTACCTTGGCCAAAAGCTCAGTGCCTCTTCTAATTCCAAAAAAGGGAAAAAAAGAAGGTGAAAGTTCATGGCAACCCCCTCTCCACTGCTGTGGTTGGATTCTGCCTGCTTTAAACTGAGTATTGAAATTCCATTGCATTGAAAATGCAGAATGCAATTTCACCCACCTGCCTGCTTTTTAAAACACTTCTCACAATGTCCTGTAACAGCTGAATTCAGGTAAGGAAGGATCTGCCTCGCTGACAAAAGGCAGCTTCAGTCATTGGCAGCTTGATAACACTTGATAACATGACCACTTGTGCCAATTTGAAAGGACAATTTCACATTTTCTGTTCCAAACGTCCTATCTCAAAACCCCTTTACCTTTTCACAATTTTACTGGATAAAGGAAAGGAAGTGCAGGACAGATGCATTGCCCAGAGCACCTTCATTTCCTCAGGTACAACCTTACAGTGCTCAAAACTATCATGCTGATACGCCAATTTTGGTTTCCCAAGAATATTCATGACCATCCAAGCTAAACCAGAGACTCCACACTCGGATGAAGGAGTTCTGGTCTAGCTTTATGCTGTGTTTTACAGCATGAAATGATCATTCTCTCCCCTTCTCTCTCCCTTTAGGCATCCTGTGCAGCTGAAGCTCAGACTCTGCAGCCTGGCAGTCCTGTGGCATAACAAACAAGCATGTGATTGAGAGCAGACATAGTGTATGGGAAAAATCCTTACATCATTCACCATTTTTAAACCACAAGCACAACTGTTGGTTTTCTAAAATGACTTAAAAACAGATAAAAGGAATTTCTGAAGTGTCCCTTAAAAAAACATAACTTAAACTTATTTTTCCCCCCCATTTCAGGTCTCCTAAAGTGGCAGAGCACTGGTTCTCACTCCAAGTGATGCCCCAGCATGAAGCCAGCCTATAGAGGGTCAGGATGTGCTGGATTTTACTATGGATGCATGGCTTTGGAAAGTTTTTTTTTTCATGGCTGTTTTTGTTAATTTTTGTTTTAATTATTTTATATCCAGGCAGGGTATAAAATGCTATGAATAAAAAAAAACTTTGCAAAACCATGTCATAGTAAAGGAGGACACTTACCTGACCCTCTATAGATTGACTCCATTTCCTAGAACTCTGTGAATGTGGAAACACTGAGCACAAGCCGAGTTGGGACATCTCTTGGAGAGTGAGCCAACAGCCCCACGACTCTGGAGCACCTGCAAGAGGAAAGAAAGCAAAGTTCATTCTCAGTTTGGTGCTGAAAATCACCATTTTACTGCTGCTGCCTGAAGTGTTTTGATTCAACCTGACCTGCTGTATTGAGAACACACTCATGAAGTGGTTCTTCTGACATTATCTGGAACATTTGGAGAGATGATCAAGGATGGTGATGAATGGGATGGTATCAAAATCAATGGACAGATTTGAGAGAGTTGAAGGTTTTCGGCTCCCTTCCCTCGAGGAAAACATTCCTACAGTTAGTTTACTGTTAATCATGCAGGGGAAAGACCATCATTAAACTGAATTGACAAAAAAAATCAATTTACAGCTTAAAAATTCTTAACTAAAATTCCAAAAGTTAGAAGCTGCAGAATGATCTTAAGCATGGGATGTAACAGAATGTCAACCACACTCTCCTGTGACTGTGATAACCACGGGATGTGTGTTTAAATCAGCAAGGACCAAAAAATGTGTGGTCACACATTCCCATGGAACAAACACTTGCCGGTACACAGGAATAAGCTGTGATAGGACGAGTGAGGAGGATCTGGTCATTGCCTACACCCAGGGCCCTGAAATAGCAAGAGCTTTGTGAAACAGAATTCCCTGAAGATCCTGGAAAGGAAGGATTGCACACTGTGCTGCCTAAGAGAAACCGGCTGAGAAACAATCTTTCATCTCCAGCTTGAGGCCATTTTATTCACAGTTTTTAAGCCTTGATTTTATGCTACAGTTGGCCTTTAAAATTAAACTGTTCTTCCCCCTCCTCACCGCTACCCATGGCAGGCGGATGGAACAAGAAGTGCCTTCCAATCCAAACCACTCTGCGATTCTATGAATGTTTAACCCCTTGTTCTCCCCTTCTGAGTGCTTTTAATAACAGAGACACCGATTTCCCTATGGATCTCTGTGTCTGGGTTAAATTTCCACTCCTTTTCAGAAGGCATTCCTTTAACCTTTATTGCATTCCTTTAACCATTCCCACAGCCCCTGCAATGGCCATTTCTAGGTACCACGTGCTCTTTCCTTTGAGTTCCTTCATCTCATTCTGCAAAGCCAAAACACGCCTCACTAATACTGTTCTCACTGTTGAGGTTCACTGATACAGCTTCTCTGACTCCATTCCCCAAATCCAGCCCAGGACAATAATCCTGAGATAAACCACTTGCGTTATCTCAAAAAAATTCCTGCAGAAGTGCTTGGTCTAAGAGGAAAAAGGTATGCAAGCAGCAGGAATTTCTAGGTATCCTCTCCTCTTTTGTCTGAGAGTTTTCACCATGACTGTGTTTACATAACAAACTAGGAATTCCATCATCCACAAAGCCCCATCCCTCCAAGGGATCTGTATCAAACAGATGTAAAGCAGGAGGGAGGTGGAGGAAGGCGGGCAAGCAACAAGCTTTGTTAGCTCCAAACCGTCACATTATGGAAGGGAGTTCGACAACTTACATGTATATTTGTTTCAAAATCAGAGGTGAAGTGTGAAAAAACTGCAAGAGCTGGGAGAGAAACCAGGATTGCACCGAAAAAGTGTCGAGGCAGCCAGCCAGATATCACCTCCAGGAGACGCTTGGTGCAAGTCATCACCTCCTCCAGGAAGAACGCCATCCTGGAACACAGGAAATCAGGGATCCAGGTGTTAATGGCAGCACATCTCCCCATACCTCTTATTTACCTGTAATAATACAGCTTCAAATCCATCACTTAGGCTCTGTGAGCAACCAAGGTGCCACAGCACCTGCTGGTGATTCCAGGGAATAATCCAGCCCGGCTGACAGATGACCGAGTGTTTGCTCTGGTGAGGAGGGTCAGCAAAGGGAGGGAGAGCCTTGGGATGGTGGCTTTGAGGAAGCAAATTGAAAGCCAAACTTCATTTCCTTGGAAGGTAAAGCACAGGGAAGACTCCTCTCCATTCATAAATAAAGCAGGCAGGGAGAGGAGAAGCTTTTACAAGTTAAAGTTACTGAAAATAACACCAGGAATGTTTGAGGAGCAGGGCAGCTCCAGCACCCATCACACTGCAACCCAAACCAGTTCTCCCAGTTGCAACCAGCCCGTCTGCAGGCAGGCTCCCTTCCCTGTCATTAGGGAAGGGGAAGGGGAGCGTGGGCTGCGAGCTGGCAGCCTGGCAGGAGCTGAGCTGGAGGAGCTGAGCCCCCGGGAAGCCAGCTGGCACCCGCCCCGCTCCTCCCGAGCACCGCACGCCCAGCTGGATCCCACCAGCAACGCGCGAAGGAACGGCTCTCGCCTCGAGCTGCCGAGAAAACCACGGCCCCGACCTGTGAAGAGCTGAAGGAGCCAACTGGAAGCGCTCTGGAGAGCAGCTTACCGGAGATGCTTCTCAAAGGAGAGCAGCTCTAATTGCTAAAATGAATAAGGGAAGGTAAAAGGATGCTTAATGCTCAAGGGCATTGCATAGAAAACTAGTATTTATCCACAGAATAAATCCTTGGGATAACTTCCTTCTCAAGCTCACCATTAGTCACTTGAGAAAAATTGCAACTGCTGTTCAAGTGCCTAATTATTCTTAAGAAGACATAAGAAGGTGGTGTAGCACAGTTAGTTGCATCCAGAGCTATTAATGGGATGTGTGGAATTATCACACTCAGGCCAGGCAGGTAATTCTGGACTACAGAGCCCAAACAGTACAGAATGACACCTTTTTTTTTGGACAGAGATGCTCATAGCCAAAAAAATCCCAAAAAACACACACTAAATATGAAATTCCCAGTCTCTAAAGTCACATAAATTACCCATATCACCTATATCTCTAAAAAGAGAAAAGATGTCCACTCATTTTTAACCCTGTTGTCTGAAATACAAGGTTTTATGCTGGATAAAAGCCTGACACAAACCAAACTGAATTTAAATTTCTTTATGCCAGTTTGACACTCATTCCACACCTTTAAATATAAATTGTTTGTGAATGAGATTTTAATCCTCTGGTCTGGAATTCCGTGACTTGCAACCGCAAGTATTTTGTGAAGCATCAAGAACTCTTCTCTAATTGCACGTGTTAAAATCTGTAAATTATATTTAAATGCATGGAAAAAGAGAAATTTGGGAGGGTAGAACACACTGTAATTCATCAGGAGCCCACGAGAGGGTGCTCACAGATTTGCCAGGTCCCAGTTTAATGGACTTCCATTCACACCAAAAATTCTATCTGTATTCCATTGGAAAACAGAATTTCCAGCAAAGCACTGAAATGTAAAAACTGGATATAAAAGATTAAAAAAAAAACTCTCTAGAGTAAGAACTGGGGTTTCTGAAGGGTTACAGACTGTCAGAACTGTCCCCGTGCTCAGTGGCAGCCCCGCTGTCCAGCACTGAGTACGTCTGAAATCAGCACCCAACTTTCCATCTCTAAAAATAAAGCCCCTTCTCCAACAGCCAATGGATTGGGATTGGGATCTCCATGGCTGAGCTGTGAGCAAGGAAAGGGGAAGGGATGCCAGGCCAAGGGCTCCCTGAACATCCTGGTCCCTGCAAAGGCAGCCTGGTGCCACCTGTGCCCACGCTCTCCCGGCTCCCCGTGGCTCCCGTCCCGGCTGGCACAGACCCCAGCTCCGTGGCACACGCCCAGCGCAGCTCATGTCTCTCACCCCAACCCACACACCAGGGACTCCACGTTTTGCATTTTCCTTTTTGCCAAGCCTCCATGCCAGGACAAATTCCTGTGGGAACTATAGCGACAAATCCACGGGCGAACCCGACGGGTTAATCCCACGATGACGACACTGCTTTATTTAGGCAGCTGTGTGTTTCAAAAAGGCAGGTGCAAATTCCAGGGCAATGCCACATTTCTCCTGATAATCTTTACCTTCTTGCATTGATTTTTTCGGGATGGGATTTATCACGGAGCTCTGAGCTCCAGAATTAAACGATGGAATTCTCCTCCTTAACAGTGAATCCAGCCCAACGCTCCCAGCGCAGGAAGTCAGGAGTGCATTAAATCCAGACAGCAGTGAGAGCTGCAGACAGATTTAATGGCTACAGGGCAGTATCAGTAAAATAATGCAGTGTCAGTGGGCAGCTCAACAGGGCTTAAATGCTAAAGCATCTGAGTTGTTTACATAAGCTGGAGTTCAAATTAGTAACTTTGACATAAATGATTAATGGCTAATGGAGACCGTTACCATCATTTCTGTATTTACTGGCAGTTTAAAATCAATTCCCAGAGTTCAAATCAAAAGCGTTTGGCATAACAGCAATTTGGTGGGATATTAAATACCAGATGTTAGAAATAAATACAGGCAAACAGACTACATTTTTTCCCCAGCATCAATATTCTGTATCAGTCGTGTTAACAGATCTGGTTCATTAAGCTCAAGGGACAGAAAACAATATCTGCTCTTGGTCATGGGGAATTTAGGAAGATCCAAGTGTTGGCCACAGGGTCCTGACTGAGGACAGATGGTGGGTGGCACCTCAGCAAGGCTGGGAAGGTGAAGCACCTGGAAAAGGGCAGTTCTTTGGTCAGACAGCAGCACAATTTCCCTTCTACTGCTGGATTGCACTTGCTTTCTTCATAGAGGAGATAATTTTTTTTTGCTGTCTAGAAAGGTCCTTTTAAATTTGTGAATCAACTGAAAGTGCTCCCACCTCTCACTCTCTTGAACAGGGCTAAACACCCTGTTCTGCCCTCAACTCTTCACCCACAAGCCTTCCTTGAAGCACGCTATCAAAAGCAACATATTTTTTGTAAAGAAACTTATTTATAAGCAGTTTTACTCGAGGAAAAGATGTCAAAATTATCTCGTGAACAAAACTCCTGTATTTACACTAAATATTGGGCAGCTGTCTCTAACCCCTATTCCTGCAGACCCACTCCTCAGACTCCCAAGTGCAATCTCACACATTGTTGTACATTCAATGACAACGATTTTTTTAAAAATACCAGAACTTTAGAAGCTCTTACACTTCAGCTGAGCTCGTCAAAGTAGCTACATTTCAAGTGGGCAGAAGGACATTCTTCAGAGAACATTTACAGAGGAGATGACATCTTCCACGTGCTCACAAATGAAGCACCAATTTTTGCGTGCAGCTTTATACAATTAATTTTCAAGTGGTTCTTGTGCTAACAGTGGGATCCTCATCCACAGGTACTCCAGTAATTTATTATCAGACACTTCAGAGGAATCAAAACATCCCTCTCCCTCGTAAGCTTTGCTCCATGAGGACTTTTGCTGTTGCAGAACTCAAGTTTGAAGTCGTTTCTCACTGCCCAGGCTGTGACAGTGCCGTGCTCTCCTCTTCCCTCCCACAGCTGGACTGAGGGCTGAGCCATGAGAGCCAAGGGAGCTCTTGCTAGGCTGAGTCCTGGATTTAATTACAATTTAGGCTGCTTTAAAGACAGGGTGTTTAGCATCATGATAATGAAAATACAATGTGAAACTTAGGCAAGAATTTTCTGGTCTTAAAATAATCCCTTTTCCTGAAATTCTGGGATTGTGCCCAGCATTGTAGTCCAGTCTCCTCCCTGAAGATATCTCAGTGGTATTCTGTGATTGTCATTTGGGATGACATTTCTGCACAGGAAGTTCTGCACTGTTTCTGTGCATAATGAGTGGTCAGAGGGAGCAGTTCTCACTCGGAAGAGGATTTGAAGAGGAAAAAGATGATTTTCACCTCCCTGCCCAGGGGAACTGTACAGAGCGTGTGCCTCAGGTTGTGGAGACTGGGGTGGCCCAGAAGTGTATTTTAGGTATTTACTAAAAAGCAAATACCCAATATAAATTCAAAACAACCCTGCTGGTTTGAAGGACAGGGCAGGGAAAGGCAGTGGTCACTTACCCCATCCAGCCATTCCTGGTTCCCAAGGTAACCTGGAGAACCTGAGGGTCTTGAGATCATCGGCCAGGTTGACAGCACAGAGTTGCAGTGAAGCCAAACCCCTGCACAGCCACTCACAGACAAAACCGCTTTGCCAACTCTTGACTATATAGACTGAAAACAATTTTCCTTCTCCTAAAGGAACCCATAAACCACCAATTATAGAGCAAGACTGCAATAAAACCTTATGTATCTACCTATAAATATTTCTAAGATGATAGCAAGAATTTTTATAAATGTACAAAATAAGGCAAAAGCAATGTCCTACAGGGAAAACAACAAATTGAAAAATACTAAAATTAAGTAAGAATTCACCTGTAAAGTGAGTGAACACAAATTTTCTCCAAATACACCTGGACAGCAGAAAGCAGCACTTCTGGAAAGTGGTGGTTGAGCTGTTCCCAGCTGAACAAGTTCATGGCCACCAAACTCAGACCACCTGAAAGAGCTGCCTGGGCACATTAAACTGCCTGAAAAACTTCTGCCCCACCCAATGCAGAGTGCAAAACTTCTGCAAAGGGGAAAATGCATTTTTGATGCAAGAGAGAGGACAGAGCAACAGCTAACCCAGTCTAGAATGAAATCTCTACCAGTTCAACTCTCTCCCAGTACAGCTCTTAACTCTTTCTCAATTTCTATATTTTCTATAAACTACTCAAATTACCAAACACCCCTGCTAAGAAATGCTATCTTTAAAAGCATTTCATAGATGACTTCTCTCTACTCCACATGCCAGCTTTGATGTAAATACACTTGCACACATTTATACGCCCAGTGAGATACAAACTTCCTTCGGTGACTAAAGCATTAATTTGGTATTTTTCACCTCGACCCTGCAAAGTGAAAATAAGAGTGCAAACTGCAATCTCTTGTTTCTTTTGAAACAGCAGAAGGATTGCTTCCAGCTCATAATTACAAAAGCATTTTGACTGATACATTCCTGACAGATCTGCAGACTCCAGGAGAGGACGCCCACTTGCACACACCACCCCTGCCCTGCTGTTGTGTCAGGGAAGCGCAGGGAGCACGGGGCTGAGGAGGGCAGAGTGAACTCGCTCCCGCACATCCAGACAAACAAACAGCTCCTTAACAGGTCCCTCACCTGGGTTAATGACAGGTTACACGGGGTATCTGTAGATCACACTGCACACCCAGGAGAGCATGAGCTGCACTGAACAAAGTGCTCTTTGCTCCCCCTGCGCGTGCGAGTAACCCGAGGGAACCACACGGGAGCTGCTCACGGACGAGTCACCACAGCAGTGTCCTCGAAGCCCAGAACACCCCAGTGCTCAGGGTGACTGGGTACAAATGGGAAATGAGGAGTTGCTGTTAAAAACCAGGCACCTGCAGCCAAGCCTGCTGAGGGCACAGGAGAGGCTGAGGGGCAGGACAAGGGTTCAGGTGTGGGGTTGGCACCTCTGAGCACAGCCCTGCCAAGTGCCACCCCTTCTGCAGAGACAAACCAGTGCCCCTTCGTTCAGCAGCAGTGCCTGTTCCCACTCTGGGGAAACACTGGACTCCCGTTATGTGTCAGACACAGAAAACATGAACTATCTCAATGTTAACCCATGAAACTTTAAAAAAAAAATAATTCTGGACAGACACAACGTGCCTTTAGCAATTTCTCTTCTTTCTTTCTTTGAGGGCAGCACTGCTCTTTGCATCTCTGATACATGATGTCAGTTTTAACCCCAGAACTGTGTACTTTTATCTTGGAATTTAAAGGAGCGGTTTTTTTTGGGTGGGTTTGTTTTTGGGACAGATAAAAATTTTGTGTTTGAATTCTGATGGTCCTGAGGAGAGAAGACATACAGGGGCATGTGGCATCCCAAGGAACAGTAAGAGGGGCAGGAATGGGGTGCAGATTCCATTTCCCCAAGTGATCTCTATAGTCACACTTCTGCTGCAATTCCTGTAGCCAGAGCTCTCCCTGCACAAGATGTGCCGCGAGTCTTGGCTGCACTAACTCTGTTCTTCAAGTGTTACAGCCCGTCCAAGTGAGTTCCCAAGATGCTGTCAAACAAAATGTTCCCGAGCCAGGCACCACTGCAGCTCTCCCTGCTATTTCCAGACTTTGATGCACTTTCTTTACCTGATTGAGATGACAAGGGACAGCACTTCCAGCAGGATGGCAGTGACGAACACCACGACGGCCGCGGGTGGCGGAGGGGACGTGACCATTCCGTGTTTCAGGAAACACGTGATGGAGAGGATGAGGAAGACTGTGGTGGACAGGAACACGTCCAGGAGCGAGCTGAAGGTAGCACTGGCAAACGTCTTCACTGGAGCATTCCTTATAACCTGTGTGGAACACAGGGATTGAGGGAAGGGATGAAAAGGAATAAATGCTATTTTGTCAAATTCAACTGGATGATGAACAGCAGCTCCTAACAAATAAAGGAATGAAGAAGTTTTGGCCACTTCATTAATCCACTGTAAGGACTGGTTGGAAACAAGAAGCAGAAGAGGTGGTTTGATGGCTGTCATAGCTCCCTGAGAAGACTGTATTGAAAAGAAGTATTCGTAGCACAGCCCCCAGGCCTGGGGTGATTTTTGCACACTATTATGATGCAGAAATAAAACAACATGAAAACTGACTATTCTGTGCAAAGAATAATGTGCAAACATAATAAGGTAAGTTATGGGATATTTTATTCAATGATTTTAATTTAAAATAATAATACATTTTACTATAACCTTTTTAACACTGATGGTTAAGAAAACCCTCCTAACACCACTCCACAGACACAGCTCCTGTGGCAGAATTCACATCTCCCTTTCAGACCAAATTGAAAGCTGTGTAATCCAAATTGATCAGAGCCCAGGACACCAAGTTCTGCTCTTCCATAACCCCTCACCACACATTCCCATCCCATCCTGGCCCAGCCCAGTGCTTGTGCAGCCGTGCTTTGTGCTACCATGGCCAGTCTTGCTGAAAACCAGACCACGAGCTCCACATCCTGCTTATGAAGGTGAGCCCAGTCCTAGGAGTGTTTGTACCTGCCCAAGAGACCATAGAAAGCACGTTCCAAAGAAAAACAGGAATTATGTCATCAATGTCACCATGAAGGCCCCCAGTTGGAGCACTCTGGTTTAATTTGGAAGTTTCTTTTGCTCCTCAGAACACTTCCTGCACTCCGCAATACTGGGATACAAACTTGTTCCTCATTTGTACCTCTCTGCAACCTAATAAATCCAGCCAGCATCACTTCAGTGCCAAAACTACCTTTTAACCTGAAGGGGTAGCAGAATCCTGTTCATCCACACATGAAGTGCCATCAATTGAATTAAGGGAAGCAGCACTGTATCCCCAAGTGACAGAGTTAAAGATGCTCTAACAGTGCTAAGTAGTGCCTACATTTCCAAATGAGAACAGATTAAGGCTCTTGGGAAGCAGAGCTGATTCCAGAGAGGGATCACAACCTGAGCATGCAGCTGGCATTGTATAATTAGAGGTGAATTCAGGGGTGCTGGAAGTCACTTTCAGCAGCATTGACTGTCAGGCCATTAGAGAACCAGGAGTGTCGACAAATCTTTTCACTCTCCAAAAGAAGATTTCGTTGTTGTTTTGAACCAGAACTCTGCTAACATTAAAGCTTTAACAGGTTTTTGCCCCAGAGCTGCAGAGTTACTACTAGAGAGTGAAAATTCCCTCTTTCAGGGAGGTTTATGCAATAATTTTCAAATTACTAGCTTGCTAGTAACAAAATGCACAGGCCACATTACTGCTCTTTCTAGGAATTTCCTACATAGCCACATTAATACGTCCATCTGTATATGCTTTATTATCTCTGCTTTGCTTCTCTTTCCAATCTTTCCACTGGAAACGACTTGATTTACTATTTTCTGTACAGTTTGCAAACTGTGCAGGCTGTATCCCAGAGGAAGTTTCTCCCTGTTGTTGCTACAGGAACTTTATGCAGAGAGATACCACTAAACTACATTGCTGCAGGATGAGCATGGAGCTCCTGACCAAAGTGAAGAGACTGAACTGCAACACAACTGGGCTTTCCTTTGGTAAAATAAATTAAGTTAGGTCTCACCTGGAAATATTGGAAAACAAGCAAATAGGGTTTAGAGCTAAGGAGAATGTGACAACACTGCCCAGAACTGAAAGCAACAAGCAGTAGAAGCAGAAATCCAGCTGCCCTCAGATGTAGGACATACTGGGAAGAAAAGAAACCCACACTTAATTAATCCTGATGTAATTCTGCAGATGGATCACCCAAATCAACAGCTCAGTGCTGCTGGAAGGGAAGGGCCCATTCCCCTTCCTGCTGCCGGACGCTTATCTCGTGCTGGCTCTGGCACTTGCCAACCTCTCCAGAGCTGCTGCTGGTTCAACACAGCACAAAACAGCCCGAGATGGAAAGAGAAAGAGCCCCAAACAGAAAAACAAACCATGAATATTTCGTGCTAGGCCAGCAAATGAACTGCTCACAGCGGGAAAGGCTGAGAAGCACCACAGCCATCAGAAGGAGCAGGGAGGAGAAGGAACAAGGAGGGCAGAGCAATTGTCTTTTCTTGGCAGCAATTTTTCAGCTACTGGTCAAAATGCAGCCTCAGTTCTAACTGACACCTCATGTCACTCTAGGTACATTTAAACTATCTTGCTAGCTCCTATCAGCCAGGCAGGGAAATCCAGTGCTGTGGAAAGCCTGTGATAATACTAGCCCCCCAGGGAATTAGGGAGTTTTTAGACTCAGTGCAGAATCCTGAAGAAAACACCAGGTTCCTTACAACTTACTGCTCCTCACAATTCCACAGTGTTTTGAACTGCCTGTATCTGAATGCAGCACACTTATGGAATTAGGACATTTGAGTTCAGCAGAGGTTTGGATTCCACAGGGATAACCATGAGACTGTGACTAAACAAGAATCAAATTCCAAGTTACCATTCTCAAAGTCAGAATATTTGATGAGAAGACAAGCAGCAAGTGGTCCTTCACTTTGGTAAGTGATGGTCCTTACCATCTCAGCATGGTTCTCCTGCCACCCTAAAGACTTAAAACATTAACCTGAACACGGAGAAAAGGCAGGTGAGAAGTAATTAGTGTACCTCAGATTTCCAGCCCAAACACTGGACTAGACTCACGGCACAGCAAAAGATGCTCCAAGGGCTGGAGCCCTTCTGCTCTGATGTCAGGCTTGGAATGCTGCGGGTATTCACCTGGAGAAGAGAAGGCTCCAGGGAGACCTCAGAGCCCCTTCCAGTGCCCAAAGGGGCTCCAGGAGAGCTGCAGAGGGACCTGGGACAAGGGATGGAGGGACAGGACAAGGGGGAATGGCTTCCCACTGCCAGAGGGGCAAGTTAGATGGGATATTGGGAAAGATACTGGGAGGGTGGGGAGGCCCTGGCACAGGGTGCCCAGAGAAGCTGGGGCTGCCCCTGGATCCCTGGAAGTGTCCAAGGCCAGACCGGACAGGGCTTGGAGCAACCTGGGATAATGGAAGGTGTCCCTGCCCATGGCAGGGGGTAGAATGAGATGGGCTTTAAGGTCCTTTCCAACCCAAACCATTCCATAATTCTATAATAAACTGAAAGGAGCCTGTTTTCAGAGGCAGCAATACCAAGCAGTAAATCACATTTGACATTTCATGACCCTTGTCATGAAACAATTGCAACAAAATGTGTTAAAAAACCCAACGACAGACAGTGGCTCAGACAGATTACAGCCAGAAACCAATGCCAGCAGAAACATACCTCCTCCTGGTAGCTCGTCCTGTAGGCCATCTCCAAATCCTGATCCAAGAAGTTGAGGCTCAGCTTGTTAATAGGCGGTTTAAAGAAGTAATCTTTCATGAGGCTGAAGAGAGAAGACAAAATCAACATCAGTTTATTCAGCTGTACCTCCTTCAGGCCCCCCCCCAGTCTATGGCTGCTGTTTCTAGGGATGCTGGAACTTGGCTTTGAAGTTGCTGTGGTTTTTCTCCTCTCTTGATCACCCAAGTATCCTCTTACCCACATCACTTGCAAAGTCAAAGGAAATATTCCACAAAAAAAGCAAACTTTTATACTTCCAGGAAGTCTAACGAGTCCTTCCAGAAATTTAACAGCTCTAACTGATGAGTACAGATAATTGTAACATAAGCCAGCAAATAGTAAAGGTTAATTGCTGCTACAGACACACAACCCCTGGAGGCACGTGGCTGTGGGATATTTGTGTCTTGGGTGGAATTCTATGGCTCAAAGCAAGCCAAGGATGACAAAGGTGACAAATTGTTATGGGGGGAAAAAAACCCATTACCCATTTTAGAAAAGAGCAGTTTCTTGTTATTTCAGACACTAAAATAACTCAGTAACTCAACTGGGAACATTCCCTTAATGATCTGGGCTGCAGAGAAGAGATGGAGAGCTGAGATTTACTTCTGAAATGGGAGATTTGGAATGACCAGTACCATCAACAAAGGCGGTGACAACTAATGGCACCAGCTCACCAGGGCTAAGGAACCCAGGGGCAGCATCTACCAGAGGGTGTTTATGCCCTCCTTCAGCTTCATCTTTTCCACAGAAGGTGAAAAAACCCCACAACAACATAAAAGAACTTTCAATCATTAAAAAGTTGGTTTTATTTCCCATTGTCTGGAAGAAAAATCAAAAGCTTTTTGAGTTTTGCATCAGCTGTATGAGGTTTATGAATGAAGTTTCCTGATGACAGCTATGGCACTTGATCTGCAAACCTTTTCTCCCCTGAGCAGGTGCCAGGGAGCTGAAGGGGCTCAAGGGCACCAAGTGCTTCGTGCCCAGGGTCACAGAGCAAGGACACACCTGCTTGTGGAACTTGTGGCTGGGACAGCCCGTCCCCCCCTGCTCTGTGCAGCTTCCAAACATACCCCTGCCTGTGAACCTCCTCTCATTTTCAAGCAACTGATTCCATGTGTTATTTACAGGGAATTGTTTCTAAAATCCCTCCAAACCAAAAATGAGGTGGCTGCTTTGCCAGTGCTACTGCCACCCTGAGAACTGCAGAGCCACAGTCAGAGTGAGCAATTTCCAAGCTGGTGACTCTGAGCAAAAACCAGAGATGCACATGAGGTCAAATTCCAAGCAGATGAAGAAGCTGAAAGAAAGATCCTACAGAGCTTGTCTGTGCCTGAATTCTTTTTCTAAGGGGGTTTGGTTTCAGGGTTATTTTCTGTCTATTTTAATGGAACTCTTGGCTAAGAGGTTTTCTTGGAAGTACAAGCTCCCCAGCACAAGATGGCATGTGGGAAGCATTTTTTTTTCAAACTGAGATGCAAGACCAACCAAACACACATCCCTAGATTGATGCTAGAGAAGACAAAAGAGTCTAAGCATGAATACGACAGATACTTGGTAACCTTTAAACATTCTGGCCTTGGCCAATACATTAAAAATATCAGGACACTCTGAAGGAATGACAGGATACATTTGAGTCACCCTTCTCTTTCATTCTTCCTTGTCTTCATTCCTTCCCTTTCTTAGATGTTTCTAAGAGCATCTTATAATAAAAATTTTGAAAGCTTTTGGGATTTTTTAAAAAGCATTGTTGAATCCCCTTTCTTCCTGCAGGGAAGCTCAACGGAGGTGGTGATGGTGATGTTGTGCTGCCTAAGGATGTAGGAGGGACAGTCCAGCTGCACAGTGCAGTACGAAACAGAAGGTGGAACACGATGGAACCAGGGTGAAGGCAGCATTCCCGGGGCCTTCTCAGCTCCCTGTCAACTCATTCTGTCTCCAAAAGGAAGATCCCACTTGATGAAACAGTCAAGTACATAATCTGCCTCTGCCTCCCAGCACAGGGTGTTCCCCGGATCAAGTAAGACTGGGAAGTGGGAAATGAAAGAAACAAACAATTTAAAAATAATAAAAAAGTATTTAAACAGGAAACTACCCCAAGGAGGGGATGAAGGGCTGCACAGAACCCAGTTCTGGGGGAGCTTCGTACATCCCTGAGATTCTGCTCTGGAAGTCTGAAGAGATCATTGTGAGTACTGCCCTCATCAGCACCTGAGTACTTGCTTCTTGTACTTCAGAAGGTTTATAACCTAAGGAATACCTAATTTTTGTTGGAAACAAAAATCCCCAAACCAAGAATCCTTTGAGGATATCCCCACTGAAATTAAGTTCAAATATTCTATACTCTTACACTCCAGTTTTCTTTTAAAGAACACAATAACGTGCAGGTTACAATGAACAAAGCACAGGATTTTTACACAAGTAAAGCCAGACTTGAAGCTGAAAGTATTCACTGTTTGTCAAATACAGAGAATCAAGTTGTAAGAACTCGTAACTTTCATAAAAGTACATTTTATAATGTACTAATACAAACATGCCACACGAATACTGTCTTTTTAAATAGTAAAGAACATCGGAATTGTGCTGAGGTATCAGCTCCAAGGTGAAATCTTGGCATGCAAAAAACTCTCAGCCACACAGCTGAGCTTAATATCCCCAGTGTCCAGCATTTCCTCCCAGCTAGCCCCAGGCAGCTTCCTAATGTAGTGTACAGGCTCCTGAATCCCCCCAGGATATGTTTAACCCTTCCCAGCTCTGCAGGAAGCCTGTGGGATTAATTTATGCACTTTATCACGCATCTGGGTTAAGTATTTTCTTTTAACAGGAATTTATATCCAAGTGCCCTGCAGTGGAAATCACTGCTCAGTGCTCAGGGAAGATCACTTGGCTTTGCATCAGCATCAAACCAACAAAGCAAAACTCAGTGAAAATGGGGGTTCCTGTAAAATGACCACGAGGAAGGTTGGTCCCCTCCCTGAGACACCTCAAATTCCCCATTCAAAGATCCTCATAGATACTGGGTTCATTAAGACCAACAATTATGCTTTACAGAAGGGGACCAAGAACATTTTTAAAATGGCTTATTCCAGACCATTTCTCATTGAGAAATGTTGAAAAAATCATTGTAAACTGGTAGGCTTAAAGCATTTCGCATAGATTTAATTAATCAGAAGATTATTTTTGGAAAGTTATGTTTACATGAACTGAACTCAGCAGAGAAGTTTCCCTGGCAACAAGAAATGGCCCACTTAATATGGTAATGATGATATTTAATTGAGACCAAAAAAAAGGCAGGCTTTGACTGATCTCAAATCACGGCACTCCTTCTTCCAAAACAGAAAAAATGACCCATTTTGGGAGTGGAGGAGGAAAGCACCAGGAACACAAGCACTTGAGTGAGGTATCTTCAGCAGACCAACTGCATAAATTAAGCTACTTCTATAACTTACAGTTTGCAGAGTGCTGGTTACATTTTAAACAAAATTCCTACTTGTTCTGGCTGACTTCTGCCAACATTTGGACATTCCCAATCCATTTATTTTCTAATATTTGGAAACATCAGCTAAACCTCAATTCTCAGCCACTAATGACAGACCACACAGTGAGAAAAACAATAAGGAACCCTAAATTTTGACTCAAGTTGGCAAGAGGAGAAAGGTAAACTGAGAAAATCTAGGTAAGAGACTGGAGAGGGACCCCTGTCCCTCCCTCTCACCTCTCCCTGCCTAAGTCATGTTTCCATAAAGGTGATGGTGTCCCTGTTCCAAACACCTGAGTCCATAGGAGCACACAGTTTCAAGGATATTTAGAGAAAATACCCTCAATCTGAGTGGAAGCAGTGAAACAAAAATAAAAATAGCCATAAATAATAACAAACTCAAGCTATCTGTTTAGCTGCTCCAGTCAAGTCACTGCAATAATGGAGATACGGTTGTGTGTTGATAAAAATGCCACACCATTAAATTCTGAAGAGTATTTTCTCTGCCCAAAATAAGCTTTTTTGTTTGAAACAGAGAGAGAAACTCATTTTATGATATCTAAGTAGGTAGTAGGTCCATGAGAATTCACTCTTATTGATTCTGCTCCCAAGCCCAGTATGATTTCATGATTAGTCACATGCTCTCAGACCTTCTTCTTTTATTATAAAAAATGTGAGTTTTGTGGTTCAGATTTTATGTTACACCTTAAATTGCAGAGGAAGGTACACACTGCATACATTAGGAGGACTTCTGATTGTAAAAATGGAGCTCAACTTCATGACAAGTGATTTAAAGAGCAATTTGCCTTTCGAAGACCCGACTGCAGGATGGCTGTTCACCATGGAAGCAGTGAAAAAACTGGTTTTACGTATTTTAAACATAAAGTTTCTGGCATCTACTGTAGTTTAAGCAGAACAAAGACAAAAATCAGAAAACTTATGCCATGTTATATGTTGACAACAATTACTGAAATCAGACAAAAAGCACACAAATACTAAAGATATGGGACCCCAGTACTGCCTTCTCACCTTCACAGGACTTTACACTGCAGAGCTCCATTTTCCTTACCTGTCTTCTTTAATCACATCCACAAAGTGAGCATCTGTCTTTTCTCTGATGTTTTTGAACCTCAGAGGGAGCAGAGCTGATTGATCCAGGCTCACTCCGCCCCAGCGCCCTTTCTCCTGCAGCATTTCGTACAGCGAGGTTTGGCTGTTGCTGAGCTTCTCCTCCTGGGGAGGACTCAAAAGTCCATTCTGAGTCTTTGGACTGTGTCCTCCTGAAGCCTGAACAACAGAGAGCAAAACACACCCAGGGAATGTCAGTGGCTAGGAACAGACAGAAGAGATTGCAAGGAGCGAAAACGGAAAGAAGCTCTTCCCCCAACACCCTGGGCTCTGCCCTGAGCATGGCAAAGATCAAATTCCCCCTGCCTTGACTCCATCCACGTTTCCTGTGGATTTATCTCCCACATCTCCCATGTGCCTATTTAGTTGCCACCTTTTTCCTTTTCATGGACCAACTTTCCAAGGAGAAGAAAACAAAGACCACTTCCACATATGCAATGACAACCAACCACAAGCCCAAATTTCATTCACTCATCTTACGGTTAAGATTCTTCTAAAAAGCTTTTTAAATACACATTTAATCTGTGCTGACTCTCCCTGGGTCATGAGACAACTCACTCTGCCAGCCCTTGCTGATCCTTTCCCTGTTCACTACAGGCCTGCTGCTTTCCCAGAGGTTCCCCCTCTCTCTCACCTGGGGGAACAGCCCTTTTGTACATCTCATCCTACAACAAAAACTCCTGCAAGTTAAACTGCATTTCCTTCTCTAAGACATACTTCTTTTTCACGATTTTCTTTTGCCTTTGTATTAGTTAAGATAGCTTTAATTCTGACAACAGCTTGCAACACGGCTTAGGTACACAGTATCACCAATGCTGCTGTCATTGGAGAACGCAAATTACTTTTAAACAAAAATCATTCTATTTTTGTGGAGCCTGAAGTTCCTTCTTTTACATTTTGTTTAACCTAGACCAATATGTACTGAAGCAATTCCAAAAGAATTAGACAGCTAAGTGTAGTTAGAATGAAAATGAACTGCAGTTAGTCAGGATCATTTTCAAATGCAAACATAGAGCAAACTTGGCATATTTCAGTGTTCATCTTCCCCCCTCCATATCTTATCACTTATCATGTAGCATTTATCCTCATCCTGAAGCCCACTCATGACAGAAGTTTCTCCATTCCTGCCTGTACAGAAGTGACAAGCTCCTCCAGAAGACTATTCTTGGATGCCACCACAGTGACCATAAATAAATACCATAAATATCATCACCACCTCAACCACGTGCTGAAGTATGTTACTGACATTGTAAAATCAACTTAGTTAAAATTAAAAAATATCTGCTTTCCGGCTGTCCATGCAAAATCAATTCAATTTCCTTGTGTGATCTGTCCTGTGAAGCAAAGGAGGCACAGACAGGTGAAGGGAAAGGTTCAGACACAACCAGGGAAGATACAAGATTAAGGGGGCAGCAGGAGAACCCTGTACAGGGAAGAGTCAGGAAGCACTTGGGCTTGGCTCCTGTCACAGCCAAGACCTCCAGAGCTAAAGCCATAACAAGGTGTGTTGGAATGGTTCCCTGGAGCTACAGGAAAAGCAGGAGGGAGGTGGGTTGTGCTTCCCCTTCCTCCCTCCCGGGGGGAATGTGGGATCCCCACCCTGTGGGCTGCCCCGACGGAGGTGTGAGCCCGAGAGCTGGGAGCCAGGAGATGGAAGGATTCCCAGTCTGGTCCCTTCTAGCCCTCACAGCAGTTGTTTTGGCAGCTTGCAGGTGTTCTCAGCACAGCAACGGCAGCTGAGGAAGGAACAGGAAATGGGGTGGTTTCCTTGGTGTGCTGCCAATGCTTTGCTGCAGACCATAATCACCAGAAGGGAAAGGGATTGCAGCCACATATCCCAGCAGGGGCACACCAAGAGCCCTGGGACAGAGGGACACTCCTGTAAGGCAGAGGCACAAGAACTTCTCACATAAAAGGTCACCAGGTTCTTTTCTAAGGAAAAATACTGAGCAGCTCCTGAGCAAGTCCTCCTCCATCCCTACCAGGGTATCCAGCCCGCCCAGAGGGAACAGGGCTACGGAGCATCCTGCAGAGCCAGGGCAACCCCCTCTGGTTTAGAGGTGAGGAGGACTAACAAATGGAAACCAAAAAAACTGAACAACCAGCTGTTAGTGCAGGGCCTTCATTGTTTGGTGGGTTGTCTTTTTTTAAGTTATGCTAAAGATTGCATTTGCTCAGAGCATTTCCCAGAGCATCCTGAGGCCTAAAGAAAAACTGAAAGTCATAGTTATCATCTTTTTTTTTTCCCTAGGAAACAATCTTTCTCTTCTTCTTCACCACTCCAGCCACTTGTAACTTGAAAAGCAGTAACCAAGAACCCACAATTTTTGCTATGATCAGCTCAAATAAAAGATTTGGACTCCTATGCGCTGTTTGCTTTCCCTGCTATTC
Source organism: Edolisoma coerulescens (assembly GCA_013397115.1). Lineage (NCBI taxonomy): Eukaryota > Metazoa > Chordata > Aves > Passeriformes > Campephagidae > Edolisoma > Edolisoma coerulescens. Next base: position 225,249 of record VWZW01000485.1, read on the forward strand.
CTCAAGATCATCTGAAAAATGCAGTGAAAATTTCTCTCTTTCAAAGAAGGTCAGCATGGACTTTCTCTTTAGCTCCTTGGCAAAGGCTCAAATCCCCAAGAAAATTCTCCCCCCTTCAGTCAGCTCAAGGCTACTCTGTGCTGTCTCCACTTTGTTAATCTTAACAGGCAGGGATTAGAGTATGAAACTGTTTGTGTAGGAGAAAATCCCTATTTACTAAATGCTGTTAGCTCCAATGTTACTGGGGCTTCTGAAGGCAACAGGCTGCAGGGTTTCCCTGAGAACTTGGAGGCTTGATGTAGAGTTTCCTCTCATCAAGAGACAAGGAAGCTCCAGAGGCTGTTGGGAGCCATGCAAGTCCAAGGGTATGATTGAACATCATTAACATTCCCTAAAGACAGGGGACATGAGTGCAGCATGTGGTGTGGGAAGGGAACAGAGATGGGTAGAGGGAGCTTATGGCTCTTCTTCCCAAGAGAGCTGAGGCTGCAACGAAGTCTTGAGAATCAAATGCCACAGCAACTTTGTGCATGTGGCTGTTCTTTGAGTTGTCAGTTAAACAGGCATCCCAGACTTACTGATGGCCATGAAACAGCTCAATTTTTGGCTGAGCAATAACCAAACCAAACCCAGGAAGAACGTGCAATTTGGTCTCCACTGGAATCCCTCCGGTGGAATTACAGACCTCTTCCTCAACTCTGTACACAAATCTCCTCCAAGTAAGGTCAGATGACCTGCTGATTCACAAACATGAAGCCAATGCAGCTACAGTAGGAAGCAACTTAAACCAGGCAGTTGGAACCCAAGGACAATCCCTCTGCAGTCGGTTCTTGGAGATTTCCTGCACGTGGGCAGAGGCCACCTGGGGAAGAAGCATCTCCTGCCTACCATCTTGGCAGCCCAGGCAGATCTCCCACATGTTCTCTGTCTCAGAGATCTCAAGCTGGTTTGAGACAAGTCCCTGCTGGCACCTCCCTCACGGCTCAAGGGATCATGATTTTATTCTTTTCTTAGGCTGTTTCCTGGAACTCTGGCACAAAACTGCTGTGTAACACACCCCGACAGCCCAGTAAGGCAGGCCCTGCTTCTGAGCTTACAATTTAAGCATGAGACAACAGGTCAAGTACAGACAGAGAGGGACAAACACAGATTAATGTTGTGGCAAAAGTGCTGGCAAGCTTTTCAATCAGCTTTATACGCTAGAAGAGCTGTAAGACAGACGTGAAGAAGAGGATCACTGTCTCAGAGCATGTCTATGAAGTGATTCTCCCCAAGGAAGGAAAACATTCTATTTACTTGAATATATAACAACCAGGTAATGAGCACTGGTCCCCAGTCTGCATTTAGCTTAACATTCAGGGAGCAGTGAGAGGCGACAGGCAGAGCAGAGAGGCTGCGAAGGCCATGAACAAGACGATAAACAGGCAGCGTCTGGCGTGGCAGAGGAAGTAGGTGGCTTCAGCGAGAATATCTAAGCAACAGGCAAGGAAAGCAAGCATGGCAGCAGCACGAGGAATATGTAAGAGGCTGTTTCTGTCGGTCAGGAAAGGATGCAAACTGACTTGAAGCTGTGAATTTCGAGCGTGAACAGGAATGACCTCGTCTTAGAGCGGTGATGCGGGAGACGCTGACAAGACACGGAACTCGTGGTGAGGTGACACAGCCCGCTGGAGAGAGGATGGAGAGTGTGGTAGTGCTCGTTGGGCCTCCCTCTTTGGGTAGCATCAGCATAGTTTAAAGAGTCCAAATTTTAGGTCCTTCTCAGGATCAAGTGGAGCCCATAAAATTACTAAAAATTTTGAAAATTGGGGCAGTGGGGACTCAACTAAATTTTTGAACACAACTCAAAAATCAAAATCAGTTCTGCCACCTAAGAGCTTGGATAAAGGAATAGTGGTGCAAAAACGAGAAAGCTGAGGGAAGCAGAGAAATAAGGGAAAAAAGGGAAGTGAGAAGTACTTCAATTACCTTCGTACTGTTTTTATGCTCATCCTGACAACCATTTTGGATAGCTCCTTCATCTATGCTGACATCGCAGTGGGGAGCAAGGGTGGTACTACATGAAGGGCAAGGCTGAAATGAGACAAAAGAATTTTAGCCAGGAATGTTCTGGTGTCCTTGTAGTATGATGCAATTTGTAATTCAGTCCACTTGTATACTTGCAGCACGGTTCAAAGATAAACAAAGCTACAGAATGGGAGGCAGGGAGCAAAATTTGACTGGAACAGAATGCACCATTTAAAAAATAAATCACAGATTTGCTGTTTGCTGAAGCTAAATCTAATGTAGGAAAGCTTCACTAGTGTAAAATCACAGATACACTGTAATTGCTGTGCACAGGCAAAGGACCTCCCCAAGAGGAATAAAACACTCTTTAGTAGAAGTGCAATTTTCCTGTGTAAAACCTGCCTGCAAAGGGATCTGAATGCCATTAGGAGAGAAGACAGCACAAAATGCAGCAAAATCCAGAAAAAGCACGAAACACCATGATGCATTATGAACAGTCCAGGGAAATGGAAAGCAACAAATCTGAAACGAATAAAGGAAAATGCTTTTCCATACAGAGCCCTAGGACGGGGAGGGGAGCTCCGGCTATCGTACACTGTTGGAGCCAAACACCCAGCAAATGTCACAGGGAACAAGGAAAGCAAAACCATCAGTATTTGCACTAGTTCCAGGCTGTGCATTTTGGAAGCAACCTAAAATGTTTCACTTGAGCTTTTAAAACAAGCTAATTCCTTCGAGTTAAAATGTGATCTTCTTTAGGGGAATTAACCCTGGAATTGTATCTTCAAGTTCTTCACTCTCTTCTCCAGCGCTGGCAGTGTTCAGGCAGGATCCTGCTCAGAGGGACCCTGTGTCCGAGCCCTCTTGGCAACTCCTCTGCTCTGGAGGTGTTCGTCGTGACCAGGCTCACCAAAGTCTGCCACTAAACATCACAGAAGTTCTCCAGCAAGAACTTGAGCCTTTTGTCCCAAACTCCACATTCCATGTTAATTTTATCTGTTTGTTCTGGACATGTTCAAGCCTCTCTAGTCCAAACCCACAACTTCTGCCTTCAGGTTCACTCTCCATTTCAGAGACCAGTGTGTTAAGTCTTTTCAGAACTAACTTTTCACCTAATGCTCCTTTTCCACCTTTGATGTCACACCTGAAAATACCCAGTATGTTTAATTTTCTGATGTTTCTCCCAGCTCACTCTACCTGTGACATCTAACCACTCACCAATGCCTCTCAAAGGCTTTCATGAAGGACCTTGAGCCTCCTCAGCAGCCAGAAGACCATCCTGTCTGCTGCTCCTCAGGGACACAGTCCAGGCTGGGCACTGAAATCACTCTGAGTTTCCTAACCTGCCTCAGATAAGCAATTTACATCCAGTTCTGAACCTGTGCAGTCTGAACAAATACCAGCACAGCTGAAGAAACTATGGAGTTGGTTCTCAAATGGTTTCATTTAAAAATAATCTCTGACTAATTATCACGAATGTCTTGGACACTTGGTGGAAGGCATCATTAGATGGCCTGAAAAATAAATTGGCAGTGGGCTAACAAGCCCTACTAACAAACTCCCTAGGAGTTACACTTAGATTTATCCATGGCAGACAAAAACCAAATACCTCTAACAAAAAAAAAATCAAGAAACCACTCCCTGTCTGATCCTGCTAATAAATCAGCAAGATCACCTCAAACACTCAGCTCCTGGGGTTAAGCCAGAAGACAAAGGGCTTGGAAAAGCAGCCTGACCTTTGAGAACAGGCAGAAGTTCCTCTGACTTTCCCCATGTGTTCAAGTCAACATCATTAACTTCCTTCTCTATTGCAGGCATTCACAGGCTCCGTGTGCTGTGACCTCAGTGCCATGAATAAAACATCAATGCACTTCCAGCAAACACCAAGACAAGCAAAGGACTTTCTGTTTTCATACCAAGCAATCATTAAAACATTTTTACAACAGCTTATGATTCCCTGTCAAGAGAGGCATGTCATAAAAGATGATAGAGAACATAAACTGATACCAAAACCACTTAGGCAGGGTAGAGTGTTTTCATTCAAAAAACCACCTGCTATTATAGATTTACTCAGAGTTTTTACCCTCTGTGTTCACCATTTTATTAATGTAAACACATCTTATTGACATTCAGACTGCAACAAGGTTTGCAGTTAAATGAACTACAGATAGACCAGAGGAGGAAATACAATTCCTTTCATGGATCAATTACTGTTGCACGCTCCCTCCTGACTTTCCTTTACAGATCTTGTCCTCTAGAACATCCGTTCAAGCCCAAAATGTGAAAGTCATCCTTTGCATCCAATATAGCCACTTATTCCCTTTAAAATAAAAATATTTCAGCTTGCCTGTAATTTTGCCTCTCCTACTTAAGTCTCTTTTGCAGAGCTGGAGTCATCTCCTCCTACACTGACACCATTTACAGCTTTGTATTTAAAACAGTCGGCATGTAAGTCATGATTCTTTTGCAAATTATTATCTCCAGACCCTACCAGCAAGCTGCAGGCTTTAAAAAAAACCTTCACGAAAAACTCAAAAGCTGTAAAAAAGAAACCCACTCCTTTTCAAAAATTGTGCATGATCTGTGATCAAACTGCAGTCATACCTTGTGGGGATTTTTTAATATGCATATATATTTAAAGTAAAAGAGGGGCAATTTAGATTAGATATAAGAAAAAAATTCTTTACAATGGGAGTGGTGAGGCCCTGGCACAGGGTGCCCAGAGAAGCTGGGGCTGCCCCTCGATCCCTGGAAGTGTCCAAGGCCAGGCTGGATGGGGCTTGGAGCAACCTGGGATAGTGGAAGGTGTCCCTGCCCATGGCAGGGTGTTGAACCAGATGAGCTTTAAGGTCCCTTCCAACCCAAACTATTCCATGAATCTGTGACCCTCCCCAGCAGAGAGAAGGCTGGTGCACGGTACCCCCAAGAGCGTGCTGTGGACTCAGGAATACCTGTGCCTGGCTGTGCTGGGAGAGGCAGGGATGCTCCACACTCCTGTGCCACCACTACAGTCACAGAACAGGTTTCTAAGCCAGTGCTCACACAATTTCTCCATGGTCCCCACTCCAGCATGGCTTGTAGCATCCACCAGCCAGATGCTTATGGGACCACAAGGAAACCTGGGTTTGGGCTCATCCAGAATTCACTGCAGCATCAGAGCACCGGGGCAAGGCAGGCTGAGGATTTCATGGAGCTGTGAGGCCGCTTAGGAAATCCCTGGCCAGAGCTGCAGTGCTGAGGGTGATGAGCAAAACCAGGCACCTCAAGACACAAACTCTGCAGTAGGTGTAGCACAACAGGGTATCTAAGGCAGCTGAATCTGAGCTGGCACTTAGACTCTGAGATGCTCTTCTGAGCAGCTTCTGTTAGTTTCTCCTTCTCTCACTCACAGCCATGCTGGTACTTTTGCACTCTAAAGACTTCCACTCAGCAATTAAACATTTCAACGGCCAGGAGCTGGACTTCGATGATCCTTGTGAATCCCTTCCACTCAGGATATTCTAAATAGCAATTAACACCCAGCAACAGTCCCAGAGCAGAAAATCAGGGACAAAGCATGGTGGGGCAGCAGCGTGTTTCACATCTCATCCCAGCTGTTCAGGAAGAGTGGTGCAGCTGTACCTGCCCCTCTGCAAGGTAAATCACCCCACATTTTAGAAAACACATAACAGAGCTGATCCTTAACCACAGACTTCATTTTGCACTTGGATCATTTTAACAAGTACCACCCCAAGTTTGTACATGACAATGCTACCAAGCCCCAGCGGCAGGTGGGTCAGTCCTGTACTTCACTGCAGTTTCAGTCCTCAGTCACAGCCTCCTCTGCTGTCTGACATGCCCAAGGCATCCTCACTGTCTCTCAGAACAGCAGCCACAGCTTCACTGCTTTGCTTCATCCCTCCTCTCTCCCTTCTGCACCAGACAGGCAGCTCAGCAATCCTGCTCCACTTGGCACATTCTTCTTCCTTCACTGCTTGAAATGAAGGAGTTTCTGTCACTGTCACACCTGGACCTCTGCACGACCACACCCTGGGCAGCACTCACAGGTTTATCTAAACAGCTCCCCCCAGCTCTATGAGGTATTTTCCTGCCTTATTTGCTGGTGCCTTCATTGAAAGGCAAGAGGAAGCTGGAAAGCTGGTGCCAGCAGGATGCCAAATATATTCTTTCTTATCCAGGAGAAGGAATAGAAACATATCACCAGCAACTTGGATGCTGTCAAACCACACTCAGTGCATATTTTGGGGAGGGATAAAGATGGCTACAGCTCCCTTCTGTAGTTAAACAGGCCTGGTCTGCTCTCTAAGGAGCTCACTCGACTTTGGACCATCTCTTTGGGTCAGCCTTCCAGCTGATCTCACCTGTAATCCAGTGTTTTGACTTCAAATCTTAAAACTGGGAGCAGAGGCAGGGTGAAGGTGCCCTACTCATGCCTCCTAATCCAGAAAAAAATGTACAACAGCAAAAAAGAAGTAGCATGAAAATTATCCCCACATCAACTCCGTCAGCTGAGTCTCAAACCTGTGTTGAAGAGATCCAGTCAGGACTGACCACACTGAAGTGCAAGGACAGGGACCTGCAGATGACCACCCCTGACTCTGACATTTGTGCCCACCTCAGGCAGCCCAGGATAAGGAATTCTTAGCACAAATGAAAAGAGAGAATAGACATCTGTTGTTTGGGAAATCTCTTCTGAGATGGAAGATGGAGAGTAACGGCAAAGCTCTGAAGCAATACACATTGTTTCACAGATTTCCTTGTCAAGACATCTTGTGAGAGGTGTGAACATAACAAAGTGTCATCATTCCTCCAAGCTGAATCCATACAAATCATTGCCCTCAGCTCCAGATATAGGTTTCTAGAGCAAGCAGATAAACCAATCTCACAGCCCACCAGAGCATTTTCTCCCATCACAAAATCAATCCAATTACTTTTACAGGGATGTCTGCTAAATACTCATGAAAAGGCTCACAGGTACATGACCTTCACGACAGAGGAACGGCAGAGGCAGCAAAAGCAGAAAATCACAGAAGTTACAGTAGCTGCATAAATCATATTCTTCCCCCCCCCATAAAATCCAGGCCACAGAAAAAGCAACACTGACCTCTCAGTCCTGAAATATAAATAGAAATATTTGCTTGAAACCACCTTTAAAAAGGGCTCACCTTATTTTAGGGACTATTTGCCAGACGGGGAGCGAGGCATTTGACTTGGTAAATTTTTCCTCCCTCAAACTCTGTTTTGTCACTGTGTATATACACACATACATAGGGAAATATGTAAAGCAGTGCATAAACAAGCCCGTGAGGTTTCCCCATCTGTGGCTCGAGATCTGTGCTGCTGGGCTTTGAGAGGACAACTCACCTTGGGTTTTTCCACCTGTTTGATTGCCTTGGTCGGGTCGCTGGAGTTCTCAGCTGACGACGTTCCCGGTGTCCTGGCTCCGTCTGCGGACTCCAAGCCAGGAAGCAATGCTTGAGAACAGCTGCAGTGGGGCTCCTTCACCTTCTGACCTGAGATCAGATAGGTCTTCAAACCTACAGGAAATAGAAATGAACAGTGAGAACTGCAGAAAGACAGAGAGAACACTCCTTTGGGCTTCTCAGACACAGTGACTATCAAAGCACTGCCAAGGCTTGGGAACACAGCACGCAAAAAAGACAGTGGCTGGGAAAAACAACCAGGAATACGAATGTGTTCTGTGTAAAGCAGTGGCAAATAGGGTTACCCAAATCTGCTATTCCAGACATTACCCAAATCTGCTATTCCAGACACAAGAGGTGACTCGGACACACAGCAACATGTACTCTATTCCGTTTTCACTCATGTACTTCTGAAAAACACAGCTAAGATCTTCTGCATTTAAGTCATAATTTGAGCTTTCACATTAACTCTTTACTTCTGGAAAGGATCTGCAGCCTGGTTTTCACTGATATCTGTATTAATATTCTACTTCTGAAAAACCAGCATGTACTCCTTCACTTGCCAGAGAGATGTCATGAACATAGTGCTGGTAGCACATTGAGAAAGGAAATGGCATTTAAGTGCTAGAAATTCTGATGGGTTTTCATAGTTAGTGCAGACTTCACATTTTTAAAGAACAAAATCAATCTCCCTCTCTCACACGTACACCCACACACGCCCTCTGCAACTGGTGCATGAATTGAAGCATAATTGGAAAGCAGATCCAATATTAAAGGCCAGGCTGGTAAATAGCAGGTTGTATCAAGCTGAGCTGTATCAAAAACCTGTTCAAAAAATGAAAGATCGGAATTTCATTTAACATATCACTTCTTTTACTTCCTTGAACTTTGCGCTGTGGTGTTCTGGGCTATTTCTAGACATAAAGCCTGAGAAGGAGCTCTAATCACTGCTCTCTGAATTCACAGGAGTTCATTTGATTGCCACTGGATGGGCAATGTCCTGCTCAGCACGGAGGGGCACCAATGTCCCCCAAAAAGGGTGGAGGGCACCAGTGTGCAGAAGAGCAAAGCACTCGTTTTTCTGTGGTGCCAGAGTCCACATTCTCAGGGGATGCCCCAAATCCTCCCTGCCCCAGGCTCCTGGGTCCCATCTGGGTCAGCTCTGCATCCCCTCCCTGCCCCTGACACTTTGCTCCCAGTGCAGCCAGACATGGCTGTCACAGCCATCGACCCATTCAATTGGCTCCATCCACAGGGTGAATGCTGGAAATAAATATGTCAAGTTGCAGCCCGTGGAAGAGGGCAGGTTCCTGCTCCCTGTGATAAGGTCACTCTCTCATAACCTCCTTCACAGACAGAAGATCATATTCCATAAACCTTGGTTTACGTCTGTAATACACAACACAGACTGTACTTGGCTGAAACTTTTCCAATAAAAATAATTCAGACACACCAAGAGCGATTTTGCAGTTTCTCTCTCTATTCCACTCGTAGCTTCAGCTCCTGAACACTACAAGCACGACAGAAAGCCACATCCATTCCCACCATGTCTCCCTCGGGCTCCAAAGCTGCTGGGAAAGCTCTGCTGCTCTCACACAGAGCTCCAAACTCGGGTGCACTCGCTGGCATCTCAGAGATGTTACGCCATAGCCAATCTTTATTTTTATATCATTTATAGTAGTGCTCGCATTTTATTTGGCAGTGCTGCTTAATAAAATCCTGACTGCTGCTGGCTTCCAGATGTCGGGCTCTCTCCTGCAAACTTCTGCTGATGGGGGCTGTTGTTTGAGGAATTCACCACAATCAGATCACAATTATATGTTTACTGTGGTAAAGGCTAGAGCATTAACTGACTACTCCTATTTTTAAAAGCAACCTTAAAGCAACAGGAGTAATTTCCCCACTCCTATTATTCCTACAATTTTTTTTTCCTAAACAAACATCTTTTCTTCGTTTATTGTACTTTTGAAAAGGCACTTTTTGTGTCTTACTGTGCTGTGCAGCAAAATTATTTTGTCAATCTTGTTGCATGCAGTAAAATTATCTCCAGTTTGAGCTCCACACCGAGGAAAAGGGGGAAAGGCTACGGCACACCAGACACTGAAAATGGATTTGGGAAGGCAGAAGCCAGCCTTGCTCCAGCCTGAAACATCAGCTCCTTGACCCCACTCCCCACCTTGTCCTCTCCATCCCTGGCAAACCCACTAGCCCACACATCAACAGCACCCACTTTGTCCCCCAGGCTTTAAAGGTGGCTAAAATGCTTGGCTGTTGGCACCAAGGACTCTAAAAATCTCTTTATTCCCTCCTTGTGCTCCCCACCTCACCACATCCCTGCATAAGGAACGTTACTCAAAAGGGGTAATTTGAATTGGGACAGAGAAAAGCCAATATGCTGTACATGTTTTGTATGGAGCCAACAGGAGAGCAAGGAGGAAAAAAAGGTTATTTTTGTAAAGTTTTGGAAAATGAAGAGGTGTAAAAGCCTTTCATCTTTACAAAACTTTACTAATATGGCCCAGCTAATACTTTGTTTGTTATTAAATCCTTATGATGGGACAACTCTGTTTGCTTCAGTATTCCTTGGAACTCTGTGACACTTCACAAAGCACCTCCTACGCTGAGTCTGAAATATTTCAGTATAAAAAAGGGTCATTAATCGAGTAGAACCGTACTGGTGTAACTAAAATGCATCATTTGAGAACAGTGGTCTTCCTCCTTCGGCATCTCCAGGGAATTAGTACAATCAACACTGTCATTTTCCACACAAGCAGCGTAGGGAGTGAAAAACATCCACACCAGCACGTTTAAATCAATTAAGTAACATGACAATAAGGAATGAATAAATACAGGAGCTGCTATTTTATGTGAAAATGCAAGTTTTGGTGTGTGCTGCTGCGCAGCGAAGTAACTCAAGACATGGCAATGAAGAAAGTGATATGAGGTGCTTGTAGTGCTATTTATAAAGGCCACGATCAATCTTGTACTCACTTCCTTCCCCGAAATTTATCCAAAAGAAATGCTGAAGCACAACCTCAAAGTGCCTGATAGCAAATCTGTCCTCTGGCAAGCTTTAACCTGCAAGTCTGCTTTTTCCAGAGGTGGCTCTTGGAAGCAAAGACAGGGAACGGGCTACAACAACCCCAATAAACCAACTTAACACTGTAATATTTTCTGCCCTGGGAAAAAAATGAGCTCACTCGTGTTCCTCTGAGGAACACAAACCATTCCCTTTGCTGGTCTTCAAGGTCTGAAATTCTGTAAGCATTATAAAGAATAACAGCTCCTGCACACTGAGCCAAAACACTCAGTGCTTGAATTAATCTACTTTGAATATTGACACGGCAGTGTTTGTAAAGTGTATTTTTGACAAAATAATAACAGATGAGATCTTCATAAAACGACTGTGGGTTTCTTAGTCCTACTAGTGTGGAATTTTAGAAGGATTAGTGACTTTCTGTACTTGGCTCCTTTCTTTAGATCGCCTTTCCTTGATCTGCGGCATTTCTCTGAGCTTATAAAAACAGAAAACCACCCCAACCACTAAAAAACACTCCTAATAACAACAAAAAATCACATGCATGTGCTCACACACAAATTATTTTCTGTATGCACAAAAATAAACAAGAGTTACTACAAATAAGGCTGTGTATAAACATCCCAGGCTTCCCCCAGGTTCTGGTGGCGTGAGAAAAGCCGGTGGCTGTGGAGCAAAGAGAAATTCAGGAGCACAGGGAGAGGCTGGAGCTCCCTCCTGCCCATCCCCAGGGACACCCGGATGAGCCCCTGGAGTGACCCCCCATCTTCGGCTGTGCCTGCAGAGGAAAACCATCCCAGGTAATTTGTGGGAAGTTACTTGCTGGGCAGGAAGAGGGAAAGGGAGAGGAAAGATGTTCTGATCCTTCAAGTCCTTAATTTAGTCATTTATTCCTTCCTTTCAGCTCATTTATCCTCACCACCCACTTCAGGTCAGAAGTTGCTGTTATTTCAATCTAATCTGATTTTTACATTAGGAGAGGATGTCCCTTCATGCATCTGTTAAGGACAGGATGTCTTTCCCTACAGGAGATGAGGGATTAACACAGATACTGATAAGGAATTCTTTGACAAGTTTCAATTTCTCATGTTTCACCTGTCTGGAACTGAAACTTTTTACCCCTTTATTGATACCAGAGTGGTAAATTTCTTTCTCTCTAGCAAACATTTTTACACTTCTCATGTCTCTATGTGAGGAAATACAAATTCTTTTGAAACCCTTTGCAGAACTGATTTGAAGAGACACCAAAAAACAACAGCAATATTTCAGTCACGGCCTTACTGATTCATTTAATCAAAATATAATCCCACTTTTCTTATATATCCCCAGTCCTCCTTCCATGGATCACTTCACCTTTTTAGTTGCAGTATGTGCAGTTTAACAGGTGAGCATCCTTTTCTGATTAAGTGCTTGCCAGTACACAGCCCTCTGTGCTGGGAGACAGCAATATTCCTTATATTGATGTAAGAAAATTCAAATTGTATTGATCACAACCCATTTTACAAAACAGCTTTATATTAATGCTGCTCTTTCACTGTTTAACTTTCCATCATTTCCCTTGCAGTCTCCATGCTTCAACCATTTAATCATATCTCAGGACTGGTTTGAGCGCCTTTCTGAACTGATGGGTAACTCATTTCTGGGTTGTGTTTCTCTGCAGTCCATCAGCTTTTTGCTTTCTCTTTTTAGAGAGACAATAAAAAGTTCTCTCCACGCCTTTTAAAGACATCTTTGCACTTTACCAAAAACCTAGGAGTGAAAATACTGATATTCAGGCACTGCCACTCCAGGGAAAGGAAACACAGACCTATGGTGAGGTTTCCTCACACAAAAAAAAGGTGCTGCTGCACAATTTCATTAGACTGACTTCCTCTGTAAAATAAATTGTTAATTGTGATTTCTGGAATATAACATGGCTGGCAAATAATAATTTAAAAAATCCCACCAAATGTATTTACGTCTAATTGCAGTCTTTTTTTGGCATCTTGTTTTTCTGTGTTGGTTGGGTTTTTTTTTTCCTTGTCAAAGCTCAAATGATTTTTCAGGCATTAACTTAATGTCCATGCAAGAAACAATATAGCACATACCACCAGCCCAGGAGCTTTAGTATCCTTTGGGTCCAAGCTGCTGCTCAATCTAAAGATGAGTTTCAGGAGCAAAAGTTCTCCCTCATTCTTAAAGTTCAACAGTTGCCAAATCTGTATTTAAGGGGACTGTTTTCTCACTTTATTAGAGCCACTTTGCACAGGGAGTTCACACAAACTTCTTCCTTCCTCCCAGCACAACACTCTCATCTACTGAATTGGGAACTGGGATTTTAACACCACAACAAAAAACCTGTTGTCTTGTCACTGCAGACCCTACACCAAAGTCCCTCTCCAGCCCTCCTGGAGCCCCTTTAGGCACTGGAAAGTGCATAATACACAATACAGATCAACCAAGACATTTTCAAAGTGGTACCCAGCACCCAAGGTGAAAGTAGTGCCAAGGTGTGTGGAACTATAAATGTAAAAAATAAGGGTCATTATTTATATAACAAACCTTTTTTTCCCCATTCTGCAACCTTTATTTGTCAAAAGATTGTTACACTTCTTAAATAACTTCAGAAAGTCTTCCCCCTTGACACCGCAAATAATTTCATCATTATCTACTTGTGTAGGCAGGAATCAAGAGAGAAGCAAAAGCTCAGAGGAATGTCTTTACCTGGGCACCAACATCTGGTGAATACAAGCCAGGGCCTCTGATAGCCCAGCAAAACACCTTTCAGCCAATTGAACTGTCACAGCTGTGAGACTGGAGACACTGAAGGTCAACTGTAAGCTTTTGGCTTTTAGAAATATCCACAGATAAAGGCCTGTAGGTGCATTTTTAATTTCAAGGAAGCGACTGCATTGTAATTAGACTTTCTGGAGAGAAAGCTGGAGTGTGTCAACAACAGGGGAAAACAGTAATAATAATAAAATTTATCAATTTCTGCTTGAACCTCTGCAGCAGCCCAGAACTCACAGGACTCTGCAGTGCCACAGGCTGTGCTAAGAGGCCACTCCCAGGGCAAGAGCTCACAGAATTCCTTCCCGAAGGGCAGGTGACCCAACTGAACAGAGGACAGGGCAGAACTTCCACGGCCAAACTTTGCACATTCCCTCCACATCATGCCCAGGATGCAGCTACTAACCTGATGTGTAATACAAGAGGAACAGCTTTTCCAGCCAGTTTACAAGATGCTCCAAGAGCGGAAACAACTGCCCCATCCTGGCTGCCAGCTGTGCCCGATGGGCTGTGCCAAATGGGGTTTATCCGATTTCCTGATGGAACCAGCAGCTGTGCTTCAACACCACAAAGGCACAGCACCCAAACCAGGCTGGGCTCCCTGACTCCCTCAGGAAAGCTCAGAGAAAGGAAGGGGTACTGAACTGAGTATCTTTACTCCACCTGCAAAGCTGTCAGAGCTCCTACCCCAGGTACCCAAGGAAAGCTGCTTTTGCTTCCTTCTGACCACAAATCCACAGTTCTCTCATTTTTACTTTTCTAGACCTTCACCTTTTCCACCACTTTCCCAGGTAAATTAAACAGTTTTTTCACAGAGAGGAGTCAAACATTTCCATAATCACATGGCAAATGCACATTTACCTACCCCCAGCTGGGGTTGTTCAGCCTGGAGAAAAGGAGGCTCAGGTGGGACCTTCTCACTCTCTCCAACTTCGTGACAGGAGGGGCAGCTAGGTGGGGGCTGGGTACTGCTCCCAGGGAACAAGGGACAGGACAAGGGGAATGGCCTCAAGTTGTGCCAGGGAGGTTTAGTTTGGGAATCAGGGAAAAATTTCTTCCAAGAAAGGATTGGCAGCCTGGGCCCTGCCAGCCAAAGCCAGCAGATTTCTTCGCACACAACTAATGAAGACTTTTATGTTATTTCTTATAACCCCATAAAATGCTTACCAATTTCTACTCCTTCTGCACAATGTATGGGGTGTGTGTAACATCACACACAGTGGTTCACTGAACACTTCAATATCATCAAATACATCCTAAAGACCCCCACACCATCATATCCATTCTTGAAAAACAGTTAGGGAAGCACCAGTAAAGTTAAACACAATGCATCCAACAGCTATGATGACGGCTGTGCAGAATGACATGAAAAAAAATTCATAAAAGTTTTTTTTTTTATTTTAAAGCCCTAAAAATGCTCCTAAGAATTGCACATTAATTCCAGATTTTTATCTCCAGATATTTCAGCGATAAAGCTGGAAGCCAGAATCACACCACTGTCTTTTATACCATCAGGCTTTGTGTCACTCACACTGCAGGACTGTGCCAAAGGACACTGGATGACCCTATAAAAAATTAAATTTATTTTCCCCAACCTGCAAAGCAATGAAACAAGTCCCACCCTCTAACCCACAGAAAGCACTTCCAGCTCAGTGCAAACAAAAGCACATAACCCAAAACACCTGGATTCCAAACAAGCCTACCTGGAAAAGCACTTTGAATGTATGGAGCAACATTTCCTGTGGCTAAAATGAGAAAGAGAATTTCTGAGCCAACTTGCTATCTTAGGTCTCTGGAAAGCAGAAACAATGATAATAAGAAACAGAACTTTATAGACTGGAAAGACAAAAGAAACTCAAAAAACCCAAAACCCCAAACCTATCGTCATAATCTCCAAGGAAGAGCTGTAAAGAGCCAGAGAAACCAGAGGCATCTTCTGTATTATGGAAAACTGCTGTTTTCCTTATGCCTCCTTTGTTTAGCAAAATACTTATTTTTGATCTTTTGATCATCTAACAGACAACAGTGGGTTTGGAAAACGCTGATCAACAACATGTGTAATTTTGGTATTCAACATCTGCCAGTTTTAAGTGGGGAACCCTGGACCCAAACCCACAATTTACATTTATAGCTAAGCTGCAGAAAGGAAGTTGCAGGCTGGTGGTCCATCCTTCTTCAGTCTCTTTTATCTTCTTCTCACCTGGGTGAGATAAAATAACCCCGCCAAAGAAAAAACACAGGAGAAAAAGGCCTGGGCAAACCCAGCACAGACATGTTGCTCAAACACACTGGTCCAGCTGCCACTGCTGGCTCAGGAATATATATATATATATATATGTATTTTTAAACTCTCCTGGCAGATGAAAGGCTGAAGAGTGAGACTGATCCTTACCCTGGGCTTTACGACTGCCCTTATTTACGTTCAGCCCTACCAGCTCTGCTGGTGCCCAAGTGCCTTTGACCGTGGCCTGGGAGTGAACAGCAGATGAGCCCGTTCTCTGCAGTGACTCTGGGTTTTTAACACATTTTTTCACCTCAGTACAGCTCACAGCTTGTCACCTTAATAGCAGAGAAAAGCACGTTTAAGGAAAGGTAAGCCTGGGATTTTGCAGTTTTGCCAGGGACAACAGCGTGCTCTGCAAGGGGAAACCTGAAGTCCAGCAAATTTACTAACACGCTGCAGAGAAGAGATTCTCTCTGTCCTAAGGGTTCCTCACAAAACCTAGGAGATATATGATGTTCCTACACTTAAAGCTAAAAAGAGGCCCTAATTCCAGCTCTAGGATATTGGGGATTAACTGGTAAAGATACTGTCTGGCTTTTACTGACACTGCTCAACCTTCCTGTAAACTCTCCCGCCGTCTTGGTCACGAAAACAAATTCCATGATGCAATCCCACGCCTGAAAAGGCATCTGCTATTATTTTATTGACATTATTTTTCACATTCATTGACAACCCCTTTGCCCTCTGTGTTAATTTTAACACCTGGAAAGGAATAAGCATGATAAGAGAAACTGAAATGTTTGAACAATGCAAATGCCAAAGCACAAGTGACCCAAGCACATGAGGGCATGGCACTTGCAGGGGGTTCCAAACACTTCAAAAATTATGATATTCCTCCCACAGAATACCTTTTCTGAAAATATAAATAATAATGAATTAGAAATTGAATTTAATAAAGAATACAGCCCACTTAGAATTCATCATTTGCTTCACTGCTGGACTGGGAATGAGGTGCCAGTGCTGAGGAAAATGCAGAGGTGAAAGAGCAGAAGCAAGGAGCAGCAGGGATGGAGACCAAGAGCCTCAGCCCTAGTGCAGCCACTCTCCAGCACTGCCCAGCTCCCTGCTGCACCCTCTGCAAACTGGGAGCTGTGGGATGGAGAGGTCCAGCCCGTGGGTGTGGCTGCAGCGATGTAAAGCAGATGTAAATACACTCTAGACATACGACGTGCCTGTTTTGGCAGGCTCAGGACCCTGTTCTTCAAGGAAAATTATAAGGTCATAACACTGTAAAATCTTTTGAAGACATTATAGAGTCTTTTTCTTCCAGTTTCTTGTTCAGGATGCAAATGTGGGTTTGGAGTTTTTCCTCCCCCCTCACAATTGACAGGAAGGTACCTCAAAGTCCAAAACCAGATGGCCAAGGCCATAACCAACCCCAACACCTCCACAATATCAAACACAGGGCCATGGATCAGCCCCTGGAACTCCTCCATACCACAAATCCATCACATACATCCCGGTCCATACATGAAATTCCTGCTGCATGGCAACAGCATGGAAGTCAGCAGGATGACAGAGGAAGCCTTTGGGAATAGCTTCCCGTATAGCCCCTTCAATCCAAGCTTTTGGGCAGGATGTGTCTATGTTTCCCTGGTGAATTTGCACACGTGGGGAGTTCTGACATTCCACATCGCCCAAAGAGTGCAGCAATCCTTTGGGATATGTAGAATATACTTCCAAAACTTGCTTTCATTACAAACAAAAAAGCGTTTCCAACGTAGAACTACTGTGGGAGGGAAACAAGCAATCTGAAAAGGGCACAGGAGATATCTCCAAGGCAAGGACTTCAAACAGTCTATTTAAACAGCAGCATTATAAACCAGAGATCTATGGACAGATAAGGATTTCTCAACAAAAATTCCACTGCTCTAGACAGGACAATTATACAAAGCCACAAACATCCCAGAAACACATCATATATATTACATTTTCTTCCCACACAGTAGCTGGCATACCTCAGGAACTATAGATGGCTGCACCAGCCTCTGCTACACACAGGCAGAATTTAAAAAAAGTCAAAGAGAGGCTCCAGGTGGAAGTTTTCTTCGCTCCAGGCTCTCAAGAATGGGAATTTATTCATTTTGAACTAAAAAGGTGAGGCCAGAGTAAAAGCAGTTAGAAGCTTATTAGAAATCCTACCCAGGAAAATTCCACTTGGGACTAGAGTATGCCACCTATCTTTTTGATTGATATTTCAGAATTGATGAATAACAAACATGCAGGATGGAAGAGAGGATTCCAATAAAAAACAATAGTCTGATGCAACTAGAGCCTGCTCGGCCCATGGTAACTGAGTGAGCCATTGTAGCTCTCTGGACTAACACTTTTTAATAGAATCCAGACTCCATTTAAACAAGACTTTAGAAGCCTGTTTTGTTATACTGCCGCAATCTCTTTGTGTTGACAGGACTACAATCAGGCAAATTCTTTCCCTCTTGCATAATGCAGGTAGCTGGATGTGACAAGCTAAATCAGCGTTTTATCTGGACCAGGGCAACCCCACAGGCTGGCAGTGCCCTCATGCTCCAGGGACTCGCAGGGAAGTAAAACCCAAATCAGTTAAAATCCATGCGCAGAGCTGGTGGGCTCCGCATGGGGAACACAAGTACATTCCATGTTGCTACCTTGAACAACAATTCATTAGCTTGATTAGCCTTAAGTCATACTCAGAGAACATGAAAGATTTGCCCTTAAGGGATCAAATTAAAAGAAGCAAATCTGCATATCTCAGACAATTCCTGCATAAAAAACAGAGGGGTTTTTTTAAAGTTGTGTATGTCTGCGTATCAGTGTTCAAAGTAAAGAAAAAGATCATCTGGGGTCCCAAGCACAGGAAGGACATGGACCTGTGGGAGTGAGTCCAGAGGAGGTCACCCAGGTGATCAGAGGGATGGAGCAGCTCTGCTTTCAGAAAAGCCTGAGGTAATTGGGATTGTTCTGCCTGAGGAAGAGAACCTTTGGGGAGATCTAACTGTGGCTTTCCAGGACCTGAAGGGAACCTGCAAGGAAGATGAGAGAGACTTTGGACAAGGGCCTGGAGTGACAGGACAAGGGGGAATGGCTTCCCACTGCCAAAGGGCTAAGTTAGATGGGATACTGGGAAGGAATTGTTCCCTGGGAGGCTGGGGAGGCCCTGGCACAGGGTGCCCAGAGAAGCTGCGGCTGCCCCTGGATCCCTGCAAGCGTCCCAGGCCAGGCTGGATGGGGCTTGGAGCAGCCTGGGATGGTGGAAAGTGTCCCTGCCCATGGCATATTTGGGGAACAAGATGAACTTTAAGATCCCTTCCAACCCAAACCATTCCATGATCCGACAATCATTTTTCCACCTGCCATCAGAGCCTGCCAGCACAGTTTGAAGAGTTAATGTTTAGATCAAATGCTCATTAAATACATTTTATTATTAAATCAGTTAATAATGGTATTTTTTCCCCCATCCAAGCTCTTTGGTCAGAACTGACGAGTTACACAGTGAGCAAGCACAGCTTTGACAGAGCCCGCAAAAAATGTTGCCCATCACAGGGGCTGGAGCCGAGCAAGCATATTCCAACACCTGGGAAGCCAGCAATCCCCCCCCCCAGGACTGCCAGATTTGGGAATCATGAGAGCACCAGGGTATTTATTCAAATTTGCTACAAGAAGCCAGACAAACAGAAATGATGTTGCAGTAGTGAATTCAGTCATTTCACAACTCCCCCAGCACCCGGCCTTGTGCAATCCAAACAGGCAGTTGTAATTCCAGGTAAGTTGTTATTCATAACTTACGCACCGCTTGTTTACATGTGGTTGACGGTTTTAAATGGTTACTAATTCAGTACTGAAAAATAAAACTAATGCAAATAAAACTGCTGCAGGAGGCACTTCAGAATAACAATATCTCACAGTGGTATAAACACCAGTGAGGTGAAGAAGAAGAAACTCCCAAGAGCAGCCACCACCTAAGTATGTATCACTGTACAGCTATATTTTAACTGGCAAGGTTCAGCCACTGAGTATTTGCAGTGTTTGTAGCTCAAAATAAGATTAATTTCAGAGCCACTGCTCTTTTCAGAACAGCTACTGAGTGTTGTGTCTCCCCCAAGCAGAGGATCAGCTTTTCAGCTGATTCCCCTCCTTACGTAAAATACATAAACAAACAATCCCTCCCCAAAATAAAAAGCATTTGAAAGTCCAAAAACAAGGTTAAAAAGGAAATATTGCCAGAACTATGTTTATTCACACAGCCAAAATGTTTCTGAAATTCCTTCCGTTTCCTCAGTGTACAACACTGAGGCAACCTCCAGTCATGACAGGACATACTTGAACCGTCCCTTCCTCTTTGCATGGCAGCCATAGTTTCAGACTCAGGTTGGATCCACAACATGGATCTCTTTCACCCAGATGGCACTAAACCCATCCTGGAGATGGATCACGTGTTGCTACACACGGAGCAGGCCCTCAAGGCCATGGGGCTGCTGTGATGGCTGGCTGTAAGACAGCCCCCACCACCCTGTGAAAAGGACACCGTGCTCTTGGCTCGACAGGGTGATGGGAAAGACACGGCCAGCTCTTTACTGGAAGAGTCTTGTCCAACAGCTGATTCAACTTCCAGTGGCTTCCAGCTTGTGATCCTCAGGCTCTGGCCGCTAAGTGTGCCAAAGTGCCCATTCTCGGAAGAGTCAGGAAAGCACTACAACAAAGAATCATAGAATTGTGGAATGGTTTGGGTTGGAAGGCACATTAAAAACCATCTGGTTCCAACAGCCTCCTGCCATGAGCAGGGACACCTTCCACTAGATCAGTTCCAACTTGGTTTTGATCTTCTAGGACATCTTCTACTGCTCTCTCCCATTGTATCACTGTCCAATAGAGTCCACTGCATCTCTTATTTCTGGAAAACAACATGATGGGCAAAAAGGGTGATGCCCCAAAACTGCAAGGACAGAAAACAGATTCTCTGTCACAGAAGTACCTGTTGAGGGTTTTCAGCCCATCCCTCAAAGCTCCCAGCACAGAGGAGCCAAACACCTGGGTCAGGAGTCATCAGAGCTAACACAGGTATCTCATGCCAAACCTTAAACCATGTGTGGTGACCACAGGTAAATCTGTGGTCCTGTGCACTCACTTCAAATGCTGGATCACTGTCTAGTTTAGCAAACCATACTTCACCAAGTAATAGAATGATGGATTATAACACGATTCATGCCCATAAAGTACATAACATAGGTAATGAATTCTTTCATGCATCCAAATGAACACCCGATGGAACAGATATGGAGATTTGCCACTTGCTACCCAACAGATTTGCTTGATCATCATTATGTCATGTCACTAAATCTATCCAGTGGGAATGACATCAAATAACATGCAGTTAAAGAAACATTCTCCAAATGCACATCCATTGAAATGTCCCATTGGTTCTTTTGAAATGAGTCTACCCCCATACTCCCAGCAGCAAGTCTTTGCCCAGTGCTGATACTCAAACCTGTTTTTAAGAGCGAAGGAGATACCAGCACCGCCTGACAAGCAAGTAAAAATCTTTCAAGTGACATAAAACAGACACAGGTAAAACCAGCATTTCTCTTCCTCCAAAGTTTGAATATTCTATAAATCCTCTATTATTATTCTCTGCATTTGGACCAGTCCTGGCAGCCTACTTCATACCAGAGCAAGCCCCCAACATCCAGCTCCTCCGTCAGCTCATGGCCCAGATTTGATTTCTTCATCCTTTGCAAAAACATTCTCAGACTTTGTGCTAAGAACCAGCTGATTGCATTTCAAACCCTCGGGCTAAAAGTTATTACTGGGGAGTGCAGGAATGTGTCTGGAATGCAAAAACAACAGGGGTGAAAAATCAGTGGGCTCTGAGCTGGTATAAATAGATAATTCACTGTGGAAACTCATCTCCTCTCAAAAAACCAACCCCAAAGACAGTGGCCCACTATCTCCTCCAGTTAATCTTACCGGAGAACTGACTCCCAGCCCTTAGGAAGGAGCATCTCCTCTCTACACAAATACAACATAAATAATGTTTCTGTGTGCTTGCATGCGAGATAGAGAACCACCCTGCATAATCTGTTGATAAACTCACGTAAGAGACAGTAGTTTCGCGATATGCCAAATACTTCACATCTTGGAAAGAAATGGGGAAAAAGTTATTCTTAGGGAAGCTTTCTCTATGGTTAAATGAAATCAAGTTTACTGACAGAAAGTTTCTGGTATGCAAACTTACTTTGGTCCAAGCAAATTCCTGCATCACCCTCCACCTGGAAGTTCAAGCTGAGTATTAAACCATGAGACCATCACAGAGGTCTGGCCTCTTTCCAGCTTCTGCAAAGGGGGTTACAGCACTCAGCAAGAGCACCCTGCAAGGGCTTTAAACAGGATTTATGGGATCCATGGAAATTAGGGATCAGTCCCTGCCGCTTGATATTTGGGGCTTTGTGCTGCCTCTGTGTAACTTACATCCCTTCTCATTTAGATGTGGAGTTATTCCTAATTGCGTTGAGGTATAAAAGACACCGGGGAAAGTAAAGATTACAGGTCTCCAGAAGAAGATTGTTGTGAAAACAACCTATTTCTTTGCAGCTTTTAGGCAAAAAAAAGCTTTAAAAAACAATTTAAAGACTGAAAGTCAAGTGAAAGCACAGAAACAAAGGAAATACCCCCTTCCTCATCAAACCCTAAAAAAAAAAAAGCTCTTGGCTATACTTAGCAAAACTGAAAGAAATCCAACAAAGGCTAAATATTTCCCTAACCTCTGTATTTGCTTCTCTGATACTGCTGCCATTTGCTGCCACAACTCTGTTAGAATTGGAAGAGACAACTCCATGGCCCAATTCCTTTGTACTTCCACAGAATCACTTGCCTAATGAAGTCTTTCATTAGGCTTATTTGAAGATTTAAGCATTCAGAAACAAAATTCCTCAATGAAGAACGAAGTATTTTGTGGGATTACTCTTTCCCTGAGGTTAGGGATCAAGGTTTCTCAGAAACACGATGAATCACAGTGGTTTTAGCTTACTCATCTTAAAACGTGTGGGCTTTTAAATCTGATAACAAGCAATTCTTTTTTTCAAAAGTATTTGAGACAACTTGTTTGAATGAGAAACAGAATATGCTTTTTGTTACCCTCACACTTGTGTAAACTATTTTATGTAAAGGGAGGATTTTATAATCAACTTTTGACATTTTTCAGCATGACCCTGAGATAACCAGTATGAGCTCTTGCTAGTATAGAAGCAACAGTTTATCTGGAGTACAGCAAGGCAGCTGCACACCTCAGAAGTGCAAAGGAAAAAAGAAGGAAAAAATTACCATGCTAAAATCATAATTTAATTTGCAATGTCTTCCCTCAAGGAAACTGAAATTAAAGACACTGATATCATGGAATGGTTTTAAACAGAGTGCATGACTTAGAGGTGAGCTCACAGCTTGGTCAGTACATCTCTTCCCTGTCACCAACACCAAAATTTCAGTGATGCAAATATGGTCTAAGTTTTCATATCACTTTTGTGTACTGTGAGATCTCTGCTCTTTATAGACATTTTGCCCTCCTGAGTGGATTTCTGACTTCATTTCACTTGTCCTGTTGCTCTTGCACACTCTCCTTCCTTAACCACCAATGCACAAATTATAGATGAATTTGATGTCAAAATAAAAAGTACCCTCCCAAATGATTAAATCTAAAAAGCTGTATTAACAAACTTGTTTAATTTTAACTCTTTTCATTAAGTAAAGAAATAAGTTGTAAAAATAATTTTTAATATAAAGAAAGACATGTTAGTGCTGTGGGTATCGTCAGCAAGAGATTTTTCTCTCTTAAAAAGCCTCATCATAGGGTATCTCAGAAACACCAGGAAAATCAGAATGATAAGTATATTATGATAGACATGAACATGGAAATACACATCGCTAATACAACGGGGTTTGTTCCACTTGGGACACTTCCCTAGGCTGGAAACCTCTACTCATGGCTCTTAGGAAAATGAAGCTTCAAAATGAAGAGCATTATCTTCCTGAAGAGCACAAAATCCAACCTAAACCAAATTTTTTTGTGCTAAACCCATAATTCAATGTCTTTCTCCAGTTAGCTGCCCAGTCCAAGAAAGGACATTTTAATTTTTCATTGATCTGTGCCACTGGAATTTCATGCAAGACTTTGCTTGGGAAACTGGAATGGAACTGTATAAACTTAAAACTGAGAAAGGAAATACTTTTCTAATACTTACTGGAGGGCTCCACTAAGTCACAGCCATCTACCTAAGGTACTATACAACAGCTGGGTGTCCTCTTCACAGAATACAGGGAATATATAGAATATGGAATTTGTACAGTATTTCCTAGAAAGAATTTCTCATACAAAACCTATACAGTAGTTTTCATTTTCTTTTTTTATTTATAAAGCTGCCACAATGTTAAGGAGCAAGGTCTGGTTTTAAAAGGAGGTATGCTTTCCATCTTTTCTGTCAGAAGCATAAAAGTTGTTTACTTTAGGGGAAAACTGATTATTTGAAGCCTGCTCTCCCATTAGCACCACAGCACAAGCAAAGCATTTGTCTTTTCCGCTGGACCTGCATCGTGCACACGTCCAGGGAAGCTGCACTTTCTCTCCCAGGCAAACCAGCAAGCACAGAAGCCTGGGGGTAAAAAAGGCAATTAAAAAAAAAAAAAGGTAGCTGTGCTCACTGAAGCCTGAACCTGATCTTTGGGTGAGAAGCCTCTGCTGCTCCTGGATTCTCCCAATGGTTGGTACCTCCTCGGGCACCCACGAATGTGCCCAGCTGAGGAACACACATCCCTGCTGTGCCTGCAGCTGGGCCTCTGACAGGAAGCCCCTGGCTGGAAACGAAAACGGAAGATGCTCCTTTCCCTCCCTCACTCTACTTTTGTGTGTGACCAGATGGATCATCTGCACGTCTCCGTATCTGCATGTTTTTACTCCCTCTGTTTCATTCCAATGAGAAGAGATAGAGTCCATCTTGTAATTGCATTTTGAAATGTTTTTCCTGAAAAACAGGGAATAAACCAAAATCTACACTAAGGAAGAGCCCAAGTCCTCTCAAAGCAACTAAAATCCTCAGTGCAATCTGCATGAAGGAGGCTGATTTTCTCTCTCAGCCTCTCCCACTATGTTTGCCTCCGCACAGATGAGCCTCAGTGGTTGTGGAGAAACAGGTCCTCTCTCCTTGTGGCTGTCTCAGCCTGAAAGCAAGGTTTGAGAGCAAGGTTTGAGAGCAAGGTTTGGCACTTCACCCTCCTCATTCTGCTGTGGTTTAGAAAGGTCTGTTTGCTTGAAGCTGATGAGGTGAAGTACTGGGGTCTCTCAGATGGAGCTTTTGTCACCAAGTGCACACAGGTTTGTTCTGGCTCCTCGCCACGCACAGACAGAGCTCCTTGGTTTGCAGATCTCAGTCAGAGTAAGATGACAACTTTATGACACCACTGAGTTCACAGCCAATACCAAACTGGGGGGGACAGGACACAATGACAAACTGGGAGCAGTCAACAGACCAACAGACCAGGCTGCTCTTCAGAGAGACCTCAGCACTGAGTGCATCCCAGTGAGCACTCAAACAACACTTGGAAAACCATCTCCAGTTCTGGGCTTCCCAGAGATGCAGCTGATGCAGTGGGGTGACACCAGAGAGGACCATCACCATGATCAGGGGGCTGAAGCACCTGATGTGTGAGGAGAGAGCTGGGTTTTGGGAGCTTTGAGAGGAGAAAGTTACAACTACCTAATGGAAGGCAGGAGAAGAGCCAGGCTCTCCACAGAGGAGCACAGCAACAGGACAGGATGTGATGAGGACAAGTTGCAGTGGGAGAGACGCCTAAAACCCAGCTCTAAACCTCTCATGAGCCCAAGTTTGGACAAGACACATTCAGAGGTCCCTCAACAACCTGTATCATGCTGTTAAACCAAACCAAATGGAAATCAAATGGCTGCCACATAGAAAACTACAGGAAAAGTTTGATTTGCCTCAAAGATCTGCTGTGTGCCCGTCTGGTTTACATTGTCACTGACGCAGCAGAACACATATGCAGGAAGAAGTTTTTCAAGTTTTTGTCATACTTGACTTTGAAATTCCACTTCATGCCCTAATCTTCACAAAGAAAGGTCATATTAGGGGAATTTTTGAATTCAGGTAAATATGAATTCCTGTATCTTTTTCAGTTGAGATTTCAACATTTTTCCTTCAACGTTCTTATTGCTATTTCTTCAGAAACAACAAGTAGGTTAGAAATCAGAAATTCACGCTCTGTTCTGAGGAATTTCCACCGTAACCTCACATGGCCTTGGGAAATACTGACCACGTATATCGAGATATCATTTATGCACCATCAAAGAGATGCCTGTGTGGGGCAAGACCTCTGATTCACAGTAGTGAATCCAATTTTCAGGTCCTGTTGTTGAAAGGAGAAAGACCCAAGAGGTGAACTGGTTCACCTGACTCAAAGCATGAAGGTTACAGCTGAAAAGTACCCATGTGAAATGCCGAAGGAGATATTTTTATCCCTCCCTCTCATTTAAATTTAAAGCAGGACAGCAGTACTGATACTGTGAGGCGCTAATGTTGTTGAAATGCAACGGGAATCAATAGCTTTTCCAGGAAGAGAGAGCTTGGAAAAGAGATGAGCAGTTTAAAGTCTGCTTCACCTCTGCCAGCAGCAGCTTCAGCCACCTCCTGGATACTCAAAACCAAAATTATCTCCAACACCTCACTTCTGCCAAATACACTAATTTTTCTCTCATCATCTGACAAGTCCTTAGCTTGCACACTCTCAACAGCTCTTCCAAGTTAACATAATGAATAAAAACTATGCAGCATATTGAATTAAAAAAAAAATCTGGGAACAGCTCTGCCAGCTCTGGCTCTGCCATGAAGATTTGATCCCTCCTGCACAGGAGGCAGAGAGTACTCACACAACCACCCACCTCCCAGTTCAGGAGAACACAAAGCTCTTATCAAGTGTTGCACTCCACGTTTCCAGGCTGGAGGAGAGGCCAGACCACAATTTAATGAAACATGGCTCAGATTCTCACTCTCCATACATGCCTCTAGAAAGTTCCCACTAGAGCTATACATCACAGCCTTTTTTTTCTTGTGAGCAAATTAATTACTGTGTTTGAATTGGCTTCCTCTAGAAACTTGCAAAATTCTTGTGTGTTGGGGGAGGAAAAAAAAAAAAGGAAGGAGAAAATGCAAACAGTGAAGTCATATAAAGCTTCTATGGCAAATGCTTTTGAATTCCAATTCAATTGGAATATAGCAGCCTTGGAAATGATGGTTCTGAACCACAAACAAGCGAGGGAATGTTTAGTAACCCCAAGCAAAAATCCCCTGGCCTCTGCAGCAGCACAGCTCAAGCCTGCAGCTCTCCATCTATTTATAGACCTGGGGCACATATCACTACAATAGCTGATTGTGCTTTGCAGCTGTTTTGTATATCTAGAAGGGCAGGAAAGAACAGACTGCACTTTGATCTTGCCCTTTTTTGGAGCAAAAACAACAACAAAAAAAGGCCATTAGGAAGGACTCAATATTTTGGAATCACAAGGGTCCATGCTCCCAAAGCCACAGTTTACACTCGGTGTGGAGGACTCCCAGCACATGTCCAATTGTTTACTGGGATTATAAATCCAGGCTGCAGTCAATATTTATTCTAGAAGCACGCAAACCTTTTCACCTCGCATGAAAACATATGCCAAACCTAATTATAGCAGTCTTTACTCCCCAGAGCATCTGTTAAGTGATATACACATGAAATTAAGATTCAACTTGAATGCAACTGCATCATAAATTAGCACTTTGCGTTCCTGGGGAGATTAAAGAAATTAAGTATTTGCTCAAGATAATATTGTGTGATAAGAATCAACTACATACAACCTGTAAAACATGTTGGGATTAAAGCTTTATAAATTATACAAATGTATTGGAGCTAATGCTGCTAAAGACAGAAACATGTATGATTTATAGAACTCAAATCAGTGATCCCTACCTCACTCAGGAGTGAGCTGGTCCTTCCCGAGCTCTGAGATTAGGGAGGATCTACAGGAAAACTGTTACCTCCAGCATTCAAACAGCTGGATGATGGGCAGTTTTTCTATGAGGAGAAAAATCTAATTTTTTAGCTCTAAAAAGGGAATAAGCCTAAAGCAAGCACCCTAAGTACCTGACTGTACCATGTCCAGAATACCTGAAGAATATTTCTAATCAATTACTGATGGATTTACAAACTGCAATAAAATGTGAAATAGGATTTAAATGTGCTGCTTACAGTTACTACCTAAATGAGTTTGAGTAGATTGTTTCCAAACAGCCACATGGACTAAAGTATGTGAATATGTTTAAAACACAGCAAGTGAGTCTGTAGAAGGGATTTTAAAAAGCACCATTAGAAAAAAATAGAAGGTAAAAAGTGCTTGTGGTGAGCCTTGTGGTGGGCTAAGAGAAGTGAAAGGCTGAGAGAACTGAGATTGTTCAGTCTGGAGAAGAGAAGGCTCTTGAGTGACCTAACTGCCCCTTCCAATACCTGAAGGGAACCTGCAAGGAAGATGAGAGAGACTTTGGACAAGGGCCTGGAGTGACAGGACAAGGCACACTTCCCACTGTCACAGAAGGGCAGGGTTAGATGGGTCATTGAGAAGAAATTCTTCCCTGGGCGGGTGGGGAGGCCCTGGCACAGGGCGCCCAGAGAAGCTGCGGCTGCCCCTGGATCCCTGCAAGTGTCCAAGGCCAGGATGGATGGGGCTTGGAGCAGCCTGGGATAGTGGAAGGGGTGGAACGAGATGAGCTCTGAGGTCCCTTCCAACCCAACCATTCCATGATTCTCTGATTCTAGGATGATCATACCTGGGTATCTCCTTACTGCACAGCAGCTGCAGGGCAACCTTGCTCTTCCACAGCTCCCAAATGTTTATTCTGGAATGTCAGGGAGAGCAAATAAATTACGGAATCAGGGAGATGGAAAAGTAGCGCTACGCTGCAAGAAACGCAGCTGATCAAATGGAGCAGAGAACAAATCTAAGAGGAAAGTTGGCAAGATCAGCCTTTTGTTAAGTGCTAGACAGCCTCTGAATTATCTGTATTGCATCATCAGCACAGCACATTTGATCATTCTGAACAAAGCTTTTAGACTTTTAAGTATCTAAGATGGGACACTAAATAGTACTCTCTAAAACCTCATTTTGAAAGGAAATATTTAGGTATATTCCTATCCTGAATACTGATTCATTTCTGCTGTGGGCTGTATCTCTCTATCTTGTTTATTTAAACCAGAATTCATAGGGATGAAGAGTTTTTTGTTTCATTTTTAGAGCACTTGGGACAATATTCTTGATTTTCATTAACACTATTGTATAATTATATATTAGATTTGAAACTAATACATAAATGAATAACGTACTAAATAAATTATTTATATTGAGGTAATAAAAAAAATGTTGTATCACCCTGAGCGGGGATATGGGAGTGCAAGAGCAACTCATATTGCTAAATGTATAACCATCTTTCACATAAATTACAAAAACCAGTAAATTAAATAAAAACCAACAAGAGAAAGCATGAGCTGACAAAGACAGCAGGGGTGTCTATGGGGCTGTGATAATGAGCATTTAGAACCACTGCCAAAGTTATTAACCTGGCCCAAGCAAACTACGTTTCAGAAAACGAATACTCTGAAAGGTTCCAGTGTGCTCACATCCTACAGGGCAACCCAAGACTGAATTTTTGCATTTCAAACTCATTATCTTAAGAGCTGGAAAAGCTGAAATTTAGAAGATCACTCACATTACTCTCTTTCAGAAAACTTTTGGTAAAAACCTGTTTTCCATACAAAATATAAGTGGATTTAGCTACAATTGCCAGTGGGATCACCAATACCTGTTACCACAATAACTTCTCAACAGAGGGATGCCTTCCCTATAATATTATTTCTACAGTAAAACACGTTAAACATTAAGTTCAAATGTCAGGTAGGCTCAGCCTCAGCTAAACTTTAGCTCTGAGTAGTTTACAGCTCTCGTGCAACGTCACAGCGCTAAGAGCCTTCATTTTCGTGCCCACGTAGAAGCCACCCAGCCCTCCTGACACAGAGCGGACAGGAAAGTTGTTCATTACTGCTGAACACAACAACTGTGCTAAAACAACACTGGGCTCTTCCTTAAATCCGCAAGAATGGGAATTCTAGAGGAGAGTCCCTTGACTGAGGCCGTGGGACAAGGTACTCTAAAGACACAAGGTATAATAAATACCCTGCTCTTGCAAAACACAAGTGCTAAAGATCAAGTTCCAAAGAGAAGAAGAACCAAACTCCACTTGTCGAGTGAGATGTCTGAGATAAGTTAATTCCAGTATCTCTGAGGGGCAACACACACATTCCCCCCAAAGCAGCTTCCCAGGGAGTGCTGCTCGGGCCAGAGCCAGGCAGAAACCCCGGACCTCGAATGACTCAACACTGGCATTTGACAAAGCCAGCTCCCACTACCTGACCATATTCCTCATTTTTTCATTAGACAGCACCAAAACCAGCCTGGAATACATGGATAAACCTCCGAGAATGGTAAACTTCACCGCCCATCAATTTGTGCTGCTGAGACCTTCTCCGAAGCCAAGTGACAAACGTAAGGGATCCATGTCAGAGATGTATTTGTGACCACTTTGGGATGTACTTTCCAAAACAGAAATTCAACTTTTAGGAAACATTACCATTTTAACAAGCAATGGTACGCACTAACAGAGCCCTAGAAATAGCTTTACAATTGAAACATTACACATACTAACCGCTATTTATACTTCAATATGTCAGCCTTAAATATTTACTTTTCCACTCACTTAGTTTACATGTTGTGCCAGCAGAGCACCTTCTTGCATTATTTAAAGAGCTTACAGAAATTTAAAACTATCAGAGCAATAAGGAAAAGTATTATAAAATTAATCAAATTAAACGATGAGGCAAAACATATTTGCTACTTTTCATGCAAAAATTAATTTCATGCAGAGATGCACGATTTTTACAAGTAATTAGGTACTTTGCATTATTCATTCTGATTTAAAAAAAACCCAACTTTTTTTGAAAAGCAAACTGTTTTGAACTTTAAACTCTATCCAGGCTTTCCATTGCTACATGGAGACCATTCACCAGCTGGCAGCATTATGTTATTCCCCTGCCCCATGGGCTCTGAAAAGCCAACAAGTAAGTTCAGAGTAAGCAAATGTTTATAGGTAAAGCTGCACACCACACAGCTGTACCAGCAGTTACTGGACATTTTTCCCAGAAAGCAAACGGGCTGGGAAGCTGTATTTTGACAAGAAAAGTTGTTTCCTTTTACGGCCCAGAGCTGGTGGCTGTGGTCTGGGGCGGGAAGGCAGTGGGCAAGCACCCCGTGCTTCATCTGATGGCACTGTCATCCCTGGTCCAACTGTTCTTCCCAGAGTCACTCTGATAATTCCCTTCTAGCACTCATTTTCAAGTGCAGAAGAGGCACTCCAGATAGGATACTGTATTATTTACTTTCCCTTTTGCTCTATTTTAGGTCCCATAAACCCAGAGTTTAAACAAACGACTCGGATTGAAAATGGTTTATGGGCACTTCCTAGCCCATTGGATTTGGGCTCCTCTCCTGCAAAGGAACCAAGATAGGGCTCAGCTACTCTGCCACTTACTTTTCTATTTGTATATTTAAACTTTTATGCCATTAAAACCAGCTAAAATGGATTTTGAAGAACAAATGGCCTGGAAATTCACCACCAATTCACCAACACTGAGATTGCACAATGTCCCACATGACGGCCTATATAAAATTAAAAGGATTACTATGACCGTTTCCAATCAAGTTTTTGGCTGTTTCTTTGGGAATTCTGAACTGATGGGCATTTAAGCTAGAACAACTGCAACGAACAAAACAAGAGAGCTGAGGAAGTGGGAAAGCCCTGTAGCAGATGAGCTGCAGACAGACAAGGAACACCTGTCCCGGAGCAGATCTGCTGAGCAGGTTCCCCACCAGCCCCCCTGGCTACTTACTTCATTTACTCCCTTTGCTTCAGCTTTTCACTCTTCAGTTGTATCAAACACTGAACCAGCCCTTTTTTGTGGCTTTAATCTCAGAGTGGAAACCTGGAAGGAAAGACTGGAAGGAAGGAAAGGGCAATGGGGAAAAGTAAGACGCTGGAGGCATGGAAGAAAAACATTTCTATAAGGAAGATAAAACAAATTTTCCAAAGGGTAATTGGAAATTCAACTACTCTAATCTACATGGAAAGTGGAAGGCCAAGAAATCAGGGCTCAACACTGCATCATATTACAAACAGCAAAGCCTAATTACCTCCCCTACTTAAAAATCCTTACCTAACTTCTGATCTTTTCTAACACAAAGCAAAACTGACATTTTGATAAAGGCAAACTCCAAGCAGCATTTCACAACCACTCCAGCAGCAGAGAAGAACCAGCCTCTTAAACTGAATGCACTTTCCCACGTGGTTCTTTACTTTAATTTGAATAGAAGTTACACTCATGAGAGGAGAGGGGGAGAACCAGCAAAGAAAGAAGAAAAACCAGAGTGCAAGCGAGCAGTAGGAATGGAGGGATACAGCCTGAGGGGCATTAATGCCGAGCCTGGAGGTCGAACTGTAGGGATGTAGCTTTGCTGGTCAGTTATTTGCATAAGCTTACAGGCATGGGAAAACTGCAAAGGTTGTCAGGAAACACAAAACCTCCTGTGATGGAAAATCCTGCAGAGAAACGCATCCTGGTCACCGCCTGAGCCCCAGCCTGGTTGGGCTTCTCTGCTCCTCCAGCAAACAATGTGCAACTCCAGCAATTCTGAAAAAAACTGAGTTCGGAAACGGAATGGAAAAATTAAAAAACTCGTCTCCTTTCCATCAAAAGCACTGGCACAGGATGCCCAGAGAAGCTGTGGCTGCCCCTGGATCTCTGGAAGTGTCCAAGGCCAGGTTGGACAGGGCTTGGAGCAGCCTGGGACAGTGGAAGGTGTCCCTGCCCATGGCAGGGGGTAGGACTGGATGAGTTTTAAGGTCCTCCAACCCAAACCAGTCTGTGATTCCATGATTCTGTGCGAAGGAGGGATTTAGATTATTGGAGTAAATCTCAGGTCTATTCAAATTACATTGATCCCAAAGGAGTGGGAGACTGGAGAAACAGGCCACCAGTTCTCCTCGTTGTTTCTTGCGAATGTGCTGTATCATAGCAAGGGCTTCAAATGAGTGAAATATATTTATACTTTGCTTTTCTTCCCCAAACGAAGTTTAAAACTCGGTTTCCACAACCTGTAGATAGGGAGATCAAAATGAGTTAGGGACATAGCTCCCACTGTAATTTTAGATTGCAAATTAAAGGCAAGGCATAGCCTGGAGAAGCTCAGGGATTGTGGAAGTTCAGTGTTGTAGAAACTGTTTAAATTGTAAGAAGGTTATAATGGGAAATTTAAATAATTAGATCTGGCACTGTTACATCAGACTTGAACAAAACCAAATAAAAGATTCTAGTTTCAAACTCAGAGAGAGAACAAATTACTGAGGAAACTGGATACAAACATACACTGGCAGCCTTTCGTAATAAACACGGCCCTGTGCAATTTAACAAGGAAATTAAAGAAGTATAAAAATTAATAAAATAGATGCAAAGAAACCCTTACGTAAGAGCCCTGGTAAAAATGAATCAAAAAAATACAGTTCCCTAAAACTTGCTGAGACCCTTAAAAATTAGTACTTCAAGGCAACAATTTTCCCAATCATGAAAAGAAACAGAATTTATTTTTAAAAAACCTAAAACAACACAAAACCCAAATAAAACCACCAAAAAAAGGCACCACAAAACCCCAAACTGTGCGGGGGGGGGGGGGGAGAGAGAGGGAAGACAGTCTCAGGTTTTCGGTACCTAAAAACACCCCTTGAAGTGCTCCTCCCCTAAGGATATTTTGATCTTAGTCACATGGGTTTTTTAAGGTATTTTTATTTAGTCTCCCTGTAGATAACTGCAAGGAGAGAGCTGCTAACACGGTATTAAATTAATGATTTGATGGCTGCCCTCATGGCTGAGAGAGGCATTAAGTCTGAAATATTACCAACAAAACCATTAGGGCTCAGCAACCTCAGAGAACACTTACAGACACACACACACACACACACACATACAGCTTCCATCACTTGCCAACTTTGTCTCAATCAAAAAATCAGATTTATTTTCTTATTCTTTGATATTTACCTGCCTATTGATAAGACTATACAATTGTACAGGTAGATAAGGAAAAATGAAAATAAGAAGAGAAAATATTTGAGAATGTCTTACGATACACGCGTTCCTGTTTGCACGAAGGGGAAATGGATCTTTTCCTACTGCTCATATTTTCACCCAAATCACCTATTTTTCATTTTCATCTGACCATTTGCAACATAATTTTGGAAAACATACAGAAAGAACAGCTCACACAAAAACTTTTCCACATAGCCACATCTGGTTTGTTTTTGTAAGTTTAGACAGTGTAAGTGAAGTTTCCAGTTAAATGGACTTGGAAATGCAAGAATTGCAGAGCAGGGCAGAATAAATTCCAACGACAAACACACTTGTAATAACAAAAACTTATCACCCAAGTGTACCCACAACAAAAGCACCTTCAGACCAGGGATCAGCAGCTCTGCAAACCAAGGCCTGGCTCAGTGCACTGGGATTGGACTCAGCTGGCCAAGGAAACATGGATAAGCACGGAAAGAGAAGACACAACAGGGAGATTTGCTCCCACATGGGCGACGCTGCCCTGGGCTGCCACATCCACCTGCCAGGGACATGGGCTGCTCCTGCAGCACCAGCACCAAGGATGGAAAGAGACATCCAGCTTCTAGCTTTGTATATGGAAAGGCTGCAGCATCCAAAGGTTTTCACATCAAAAGCAAAACAACCCCCAAACATTCCTTTGTGATGTATTTTTTTCAGTTC
Organism: Edolisoma coerulescens; assembly: GCA_013397115.1. Lineage (NCBI taxonomy): Eukaryota > Metazoa > Chordata > Aves > Passeriformes > Campephagidae > Edolisoma > Edolisoma coerulescens. Next base: position 259,702 of record VWZW01000485.1, read on the forward strand.
TGAACTAACTGAATCAATGGATTTATTTATATACCTACACATGTGCATATAAAGACAAAAATTAATATAATTTGATGTTGGATTTCTACCAATAGGAAAAACTTTGGTAATGAGAAGCAGATACTGATTGCAGGCTAAAATAGAAAAGAAGCAAAAAAGAGACAGTAACCCTCAGAAGCCCCTTGCTCTGCTCAGCAGGCTGTCATCAGGGGTAGGGCAACAAGCAACTGTTCCACACCACATTTCCCTTCCAGAAATGGGTACCATGATATCAACATGCAGCTTGCACTGTGCGGGCAAACCTGGATCTGTGCACCCCTGAGCTCCTCAGGGGCAACACACCACTGAGATGGGCCACCTCCATCCCAATGGTGAGGAAAGGCACAGCTCCAGCATTACATTGCTGCTCCCTGTGGCTTTTGATGACAGCAAAGATCATCTCTATCTACTTTGAATGGAACAATTCTCTTTCATTCCATGTCCTGGATGAGCCAGGCAGTTCACAACACACAAAAAAACCCAAAACAACAACCTCAGTAAATCAGCAACAGCTCTATGCCAAATTATTCAAATTATTCAGAAAGAGGATTAAAATTCTTGCAATGCCATCTTGCTGAAATACTGTGTGGTTATTCCCAGCGGCATAGAAGCAATCCATCCCTACAATCCATGGCTGCTCCAGCTTCCTGATGCCCCCTCGGAGCTGCTGAGTTACCTTCTCACCACTCTGGGCCTCACCTGCCCCAAGGCCACAGCCCAAATGTTCCCACAGAGTCCCTTAACCCTGGCTGGAGGTGTTGGTGCTCCCCCCCCACAGCAGTGCCCTTGCAGCAGTTTAAGCGCAGCGCTTCCAGCTCCAGCTCTTTCCCCCTCCACAGGCAGCCCTTTCCTTGTCTGGAGAACGTGGCCATCTCTCCCACCTGGAGCTTCTTCCTCCACACTAACACAACTGCAGTTCCTTGCTCTTTCATATCCATCCATCCATCCATCCCTCCCTCCCTCCCAATTGTTCTCTTACAGGCTCTCTCCATTTGGTTCACATCTCTTTAACTGATGTTTCTTCTATTATTGAAACAACTTCTGAGATTTAAGGACTAAACAAAAAACACCCCCCAAAAAGTGCTTCAGATTAGTTTCCTCCAGATTTCGACTTCTTACAGTTTCTTCCCTCACACTGTCACCCACCATGCTTTTGGCTTCTAACTCCCCACTGCCTTCCAGCTTTTCCAAATACCATCACGAAATTCCTCTCTAATTTACTTCTCAGAAGATACAATCTAATGGGTAATTAAAAATAAAAAAGAGAATTTAGGAATAACTATTTTCCCTGAACAGCTTCCATCCCGTTAAAATATTTTGCTGTCATAATGCCTACAGGGATTATCTTCAGTTGCAAGAGAACAATGAAAACAAACACTTAAAAATTATCTAAAAAAGCCACAATATTTTGAGAAAAGCTGCCATGGTGCTATTGGACCTTGGAAACTTGCACCAAAATATGTGAGATATTGCTCAGAGGTCAGTTTTGCTCTTCAGTTCTACAGCTAGAAACAATAATAGTGCTAATATCTGCAAATCTCACCTTTCCTATTTCATATCAGCAAATTACATTGGGAACACTATTACAACTTCCACCACAAAATCCACCACTACCTCCACTTGTTTATGCTTTTGAATTATCGGCAAACAAATACTAAAGAACACTGAAGTAAACAAAAAGAAGGGACTAAACGAATTAACATACAATCAACTACCTGAAATAAATAGAAATATGGAGTATTTTTTATGGGGGGACAAGGACTGCAAAGTTTGTTTATAAAGGAGTCTGGTTCTCTTCCAAGTTTCACGTTCCAGCCTGAAAATAACTTCTTAAAACAGCTGTCAGGTTTTTTTGGGAGGAGGATCTACCAGCAAATATGACCTTTCTTTAGAGCACACAAGTTATCATGGGTTGTGCTTCACGGAGAAAATTCAACTCCTGTGTGGCCCCTAAAATCTGCAATTAAGAACATGGAAGAGCATCCAGAAGGAAAACCCAGCCTTCATGGAGAACTCACAAAATAGAGAAGCACCATGGTCTCAGTGCTCAGGAGGCCATGGGAATTAATCATCCTCCACTGGGCCAAAAATCAGCTGTTAATCTTCCTTTCACTTAGATACTTTTAAAAACTTTTTTTCACCAATTAGTATCTTACTTAAGTAGATTTAAAAAAAATTAAAATCAAAAATGACAATATATTTAAAAATCAAGCAATTAAAGCTCCAAATCTCATAATAGTATATTTTAAAGTCAAACACGAAGAAATGCAACAACTTACTGACTGTGCTGTAAACATCACTTTAGTGATGACCTCTTAGATTATCATGGTTTATATACATTTGCTCTCCGCTGTCTTGGCTGATAAAACAACAGCTAAAACCAAGTAAACTTTTTTGTACAAGGTATACTGACAGTTCAAAAACTCCCAGTTTCTCCACACATGGAGACACGTTCACAACAGAAGTACTAACATAAACAGTTGTGCTAAGTAGTCCCTGTATCCAAAACAGTCAACTATTAGCTGGATATATTTACTGAATCAGTCACTTCCACATCTGGCACAGGTAGAGGCTCCTCCACGTTTTAAAGGTCTTGGAATTTTCTTTGGGGAGTATGAAATAACAAAAATCATCCTGGATATACTGTTGCTGCTGCAGTATGTTCTTTCTATCTTCAACATCCAAAAAAGTTAAATTTTGGTTCAGGAAACAGCAGGAATTGCCCAGGATGCAAAGCAGCATCAGAAAACTTTACACCATTAAAGAATCACTTCCTTCCTCCCAAGAAAGTGTCACTTAAAACCCCTCTGTCTTCTAGAGCCAGTCTGACATTGCAAAAGAAAGAGAAGTCATTAGCTGCTTTGTATTAAAACAGACAAACAAACAAATTACCAAAAAACACCATTTCAAATGCTGCTGCGCTGAACCTGCAATCCTTTATCCTGCTTTTGGAATGACAATACCTGGTATCCCCACAGTCCCCCAGCTCTTTTCATTCTAATATCCAAATGCAGATTTAACTTTTTAAGACCTCCAGCTATTTTATGAAGTACAATTCTCCCCTTTATTCCCCCTTCAACATATGAACAAAAATGCAGTAGGTAGAAAATGTGTGGGACTGTGATATGAGAAAATACTTCCACTTCAGTACAAAAAGAGTGAGACACCCTGTGTCCCATGGAACAATAATACTAATTTTAGCTACTCACTATTCACTGTTTAGTCTATTTAACCGTGCGCAAGGGACAAACATCTGGATTTATGGACAAACCTGAAACACAGCATTTTGGGAACTACTGTCACCAAAACATTAGCACAGTTTCTTATGAATAAATGAGCTCATGTCCCTGCCTCAGCACAGACCAGCACTTCGTGTCACTCATGAACCACAAACACAATTTAGAAGTGAACACAGGTATGATTGCTTGGGATTTAAACCTGGGTTTAGGATTCCCGTAGCAGAATACACAGTAGAAATCTCAAGCAAGGCAACGCTTCATCACCACATCTTCAGGATGTGTCTGGTGTCACATTAAAAATTCCTCACATTGGCAACAATTACACTTCACGGAACAGGAAACTGAGGCAGGGTTTTCTAGAAGTTTGTTAGAGCAAGCAGGAACACCACAAAACAGCCCCTGAGACACCCAACAAGAGCTCAAAGTGGAGTTGGATCGAGGACCCACTTCCTCTGGCAGGGTACTGAATGGGCACAGCCAAAAAATTATACATTCAGACAGTCAAATGTGTAGACAAGGGGGTTTTAGGAATGGGCTCCACAGCTACAGATGAGGAGTTTATTCATTAGGAAAATTAAAGGACTCTATAATACAGTTTTCAAACCAGGCACCTGACCCACCCTTTACCGCAACATCCATGCAAAAGTAACACACCTTTAATCCACACCAGTTACTCAAATACCTAGTGATCTTTCCAGTGCCTGTACTGTGCCAATGTGGGAGAGTTTTATCCCCTGACAAAGGAAAGAGTAAACACTAAAGAGTAAAATTTCATCCCCATTTATTACAATTCAGCTATATAGTAATATAGAAATATCCAAATGTATATAAACCAAACATTTATTTCAGGCTTTCTTGAAAGTAAAGGGTGTTTTCCTTCAATTTAGGAGACAGGGCAAAGTCATATGAGGAAAAGAAAGAGCTGAGAAAATGAGAATCATTTCTTTGTCCTGCAAGGTTCTAACAGAGCCATGACCAGCTCCAGCATAGGGATGGGATCCTTGCTGAATTTGCTCAATTGTGGCCCAGCCATGAATTCAGGCTGCCTCACCTTCCTTCCTTCCTTGATAATGCACAGCTCCTCAGCTGCGTGGAGCAGCACAGCACACATGGAGTAGGTTATTGGGGTCTTTCTGCTGTCACTATGTGAACACAAACCTCACTGGGGCTCAGCCCCACTGGCTCCTCAGCATGTGAGGAGCCTTGGTAGCAGCACAGGCTTAATTAGTTCAATACTGCTCCTTGCCTGAGAGGTGCCTCAGTCCACAATTACAGACCCAAGGATGAACCCTTTCAGAGACCATCTAATACCAGCTACACTTCACTGGCTCACTCTCCATAAGATTGTCCTCCAATAGTCATTGCAGCAGGGTTGTAATTTTATATATATATTGGAAGGACAATAAAAACTCTCATAAATACTGTAGGCCATCCTTCTTCTGACCCCAAAATCTGTGTTTATAGCGTAACTCTTTGTGTTCATTGCCCAGAGAAGCTGGGGCTGCCCCTGGATCCCTGGAAGTGTCCAAGGCCAGGTTGGATGGGGCTTGGAGCAACCTGGGCTAGTGGAAGGTGTCCCTGCCCATGGCAGGGGCTGGAACTGGATGAGCTTTAAGGTCCCTTCCAACCCAAGCCATGCTGCGATTCTGTGATTTTATACTGAATCACCTAAATACAGCAGCAAAGACTTTTAGAGCAACATTTTGCTTTACTTATATCAGTGAGTCATAGGCTACATTTAAAGCTGTTTTATTTAGACAAGCTATAGGCATGCTCAATGTATATTAAATGCAGTTCCTGAATTGTGCTATGTATTTCCCTCACCCAGGCTGTTGTGTTACCATAACATCCCAAAGATGACATCTAACACACACAGTCACATTATTTCCACAAATCAATAATTCTGCTGTTAAAACCAACCAGCTCCTCTTTTAAGTGACACAATTCTAACTGTAAACTTCAATAAGTGCCATCTGAATTCGGAGGACTCGGTGTTTCAAAAGCTGCCCCAAACACTGGGGTATGGTGGGGTATGGTCCAACTCCTGCACTTACTAAGCAGCACAAGAATTAACAAATCCTTTGCTCCGAATGAGGTAGACAAATAACGCCCCGTCAGCACAATGCCGCTCCATTACAGCAGCAGCAGCACAACTCACAGTAATTTATGACCCTCTTGGCTGCACGCTTGGCTATGGCTGATATTAGGATCATACAACTCCCATCACAACCTAAATCCATAAATACATAAGTAATACAGTTTCTTTAAGTGCTCTGCAAACACACTGCTTCAAAGAAGCACTGGTGAGGGTGGAAGAAGAGCAGGCAAATCTCCTAACTTGGAAAAACAAAATTTTAATCTGAATTTTAAGATAAATTCCAACTTTGTCACCTCCTGAAATCTTGGAAAGAATTAAATGCATAACAGATGTACTCCATTTTAAATATAGCCACATCACGCACGCGTTTTTTATAACACACAGAAAACACTGTGCCTGATAAAAATGCCTCCCGTATGGTCTGATTCAGTTTCAGTACCCGATTATGGACACAAAATCATTCCTGATCAGCAAACAGCCATGGCCAAACTAGCTCTATCCCTGAACAGGGACAAGCAACAAAGCAAAAGGATCATCCCAGTGCTTCATCAGGGCTCAGAAACCATCACCTTCCTGTCGGTATCCTCTGCCTTCACATTTAAAAAATAGCATTCCTGATGTCCTGAAGCTCCCACCTTTTGTTACCAATAGGTAAGTTCTATGATGCTCCCTATTAAATAGAGCCAAGCAAAACTTTTATTAAGAAGTGTCACCAGTTCATGAACACATAGCCGTTCATACTACAAGAATTAAACACGTTTTCCAAGCTGACTAAACACGATTCAAGCATCTGATTGTGGAGAAATAACAGACTGCGACAACAACTTGGAACATTTTCACATAAAAAACATTCTAAGGGTGCACATAGTTACTGAAATGCTATATATACACTAAACATGGGGAAACAGAGTATGGAGTGACAGGAGAAGGGGGATGGGCTTCCCACTGATAGAGGGGTTAGATGGAATACTGGGAAGGAATTCTTCCCTTTGAGGGTGGTGAGGTTCTGGCACAGGGTGCCCAGAGAAGCTGTAGCTGCCCCTGGAAGTGTCCAAGGCCAGGATGGACGGGGCTTGGAGCAACCTGGGCTAGTGGAAGGTGTCCCTGCTCAAGGCAGGGGGGTGCAACTGGATGATCTTCAAAGTCCTTTCCAGCCCAAACCATTCCACAATTCTATGAACTCAACAGCTTTACATAATTTAAGATTTTTGGACTTATTTGTGGAAAACTATTGTCACATATCAAATTAAAGTATCTGACACAGGTAAGAAAACGTGACTTCAGTGAAGACCAGCAGATCTTTTGTTTATCTCTGTATCCACAGCAAATGCCAGCAGCAGCAATGTTTCATAACCAAAGACGTATATGTTATTTTAACATTCTCAGCAGAAAAATTCAGTTGCTGATCATTAAGGATTCCAGAACCTCGGGTGAGGCACGGGGTGTGTATGTTTCTCTTAAATGGTTTATTGGAATTATGAAACAACTTATAAAAAATTTTCTCATCCTCACGTGGTATTTTGAAGAACACTCTGCTTCTAGATGATGCCACATTGCCAAGCAGCAAGTAAAACATGAAACACTACTCATATTGTTTCATTAGTAACTTACATGTACATGAGAGAGAATCTCTTTCATAACATGTATCTTACCAGCAAGGTCAGTCCCAAATAGGGAGTCAGACAGATGCAAACAATTTCACAGAATCATGGAATGGTTTGGGTTAGAAAGGACCTTAAAGCCCATCCAGTTCCACCCCTGCCATGGGCAGGGACACCTTCCACTATCCCAGGTTTTTCCCCAGCCCTGTCCAATCTGGCCTTGGACACTTCCAGGGATCCAGGGGCAGCCACAGCTTCTCTGGGCACCCTGTGCCAGGGCCTCCCCAGCTCCCAGGGAATTAATTCCTTCCCAGTATCCCATCTAACCCTGCCCTCTGGCAGATGGAAGCCATTCCCCCTTGTCCTGTCCCTGCTGGCCCTTGTAAATAGTCCCTCTTCATGTTTCTTGTCAGCTCCCTTCAGGTACTGGAAAGCCACAATTAGGTCACCCCAAAGCCTTCTCTTCTCCAGGCTGAACATTCCCCATTCCCTCTGCGTTTCCTCACAGAAGAGGAGCTCCATCCCTCTAATCAACTTAGTGGTCTCCTCTGGACCCACTCCAATTAAGAGCCAAGTTTTAAAAACTGGAAATACATGGGAAAGCCTAGAAAATCCTTGGATCAAAGCCTAGTTATCTGCTGGTGCACAGTCACTGTGTGTGACATCGCAGAGACTCCATCCCTGCCCTGGAAGCCTGTGGCCGCTTCTTCTCCGAGCACAGGCCAAACTCGGACCTGCTGGAAACAGCTCTTCCCAAGCACCACGCTGTCTAAACAAAGGAAATTTGGAGCTGATGTTATACCTGGTCTCATTGCAAATAATGCCCTTACAGGAACATTTCCTCATTACATCCTGCCTGTAGCACCACTCCTGTCAGGCCCTGAGCAATTCCAAACGATTTATCTTCTGGACGCTCGTCCAAGTCGGTCAGAGGTTGGAGACACTCAGTACCTACAGGACACATTTCAAGTGTCCACTAACCACGAGTTAAAGAAGGCAAGAATTCGATTCCAAGAACTACTGGAAACACCCATGGAAAAGCTTCCCAGGGAGGTCTTCTGAAAAAAGCACAACTAAAAATTAACTTGTACTCCATCTCTGAGGCACGCGCATCTGAGTCAAACAGCAAAGCTGCACATTTAAAAACTGAAAAGATCCCATTTCTGACTCAAACATCCTCATTTATCTAATGAACTTAAAGAATTAAGCATCCAATATCAGAAAAAGAAGTCTTCATACATTTCCTGTGGTCTGTCAATGTTTCATAGCATGTTTTATTTCAATTATACGCTTTACTTTTTTTTATGACGTGGGTTTTGTTGAGGGGTTTTGGGGGTTTTTTAGCTTATTGTGCAGTTAAATGCAGTGAAACTACAACCACTTTGTCCCTTCAAACATACAAATAATTGTTAATATCAGTGGGACTGTTTATCAGTTAGTTTTGCTTTCCACTTTTCCCTTTCTGTTTTGAAGGCCTTCCTATGAAGGCCTATGAATTAGTAACACTGGAAGGAAATTAAGTCTTTATAAACAGAGACAGCTGGATTTGGATGCTTTTGGGCTCTTTTCTGCACAGCCCTTCTGCCCCCACTGCAGTGGCAGGACCTCTGGTTTATGGAATCGCGTGCCCAGCAGGAGCTCTGGGAATTCCAGAGTGTGACGACATCCACGCAAGCCGACTTGCGCTAACTTCGGCTGAAGGAAAAAAAACCGAAAGGAAGCGAACTGCTCTTTCATGAGCAGATCATCAAGATGTTACTTTTCCTTTGTTTGCATGTTCCTGCACATGTTAAGCAGCAGGCAGAAGGAAAGATCCCATCACCAAGCTAGTGGACTTTATTCAACCAGTTCTCCCTCACTGTGCCAATTTTGGAGATTTTATAAGTAATGCTACTTTACGACAGCAACGTGATTTCTAAATTTATCAAGTCAAGTTGAAGGCAACAGTTTTAGACGTGCAACAAGAGGAACAGTAAGTGCTATCAGTGAAATAAAGACTTGAAATATAATCGTTATTTAGATGGTTTGCCAAGAATTCCCACAGTAAGTTACTGTAGCAAATACAAACCCAAAAAATTTACAGGCAGTTGAGAGAGAGATTTTGATCCTCAGGGATGCTAGCTGAAGAAATGTATCTAGAACATTTTGTTCCTCCACAAAAAATTTCAGAACCATGAAAAAATACCTATCCCTCAAGCCATATATCTAGTAGGCTTATTGCTCAAGGTTAAAACATTTGGAGGGGCAAAGGAAAGAGAATATTAATTTGGTGAAAACAATTTGGCTTGAAAGGGCAGTAAAGATTTCTGGGGTAGTCCAACACTGACTTGCCAGAACCACCTCACCAGCCAAATCTGTGCTGCTGCCTAAGACAGAAGCTGTGCCCAAACACGACCTCTGGGGAAAGAACGAGCTGTAATTCCATGGTACATCCCCAGTTTAGGCTTCTTTTCCAACTGCCACTTTATATTTTCACAAATTATTACTTGGAAGCAAGCAGCTACACTTTCAAACCCTGCACGGCTCTTCTTTAAATTGAGTTCCAACAATTCCCTCCAAACCTATGAAAGAGCCATCACAATAATGCAAACTTACATAACAAAACCTGTTAAAATGTGTTAATGAGGGTATATTGACTAGCTGGCTTCTCTGCCAAAGCAACTCCTGCTGGAAGTTAAAAATTTAAAGGCTACAATTTTTTTTTTCTTCCTTTCTTTTCAAAGGACAGAAATGAGATTGAAAATCACCTAAAAATAGCCGAGAATTTTCAAGTGTCAGCTGTAACGGAAAGAGGAATGGCTGTCTCTCCTTACAGAACCAGGATGGATGGAGTGAGCTTGTGATTCAGGATCAAGAGAGAGAGAGAGCTTACACACAAACTGTAGATGGTAGGAAATAATTCTAATTTCCTAATTTTAATAATATTCCAGGACAATCTACAGCAAATTGAAATCCAGTGACATTGTGCTTTAAAAGTGGTGAATGTAAATTCTTATATTCTTTGCCTGCCAGCAGAAGTGAAGTACATATTGTGAAATAACTGCAAAAAGAGTTTTCAACAACCCATTCAAATCATGCATCCTCCTCATGACAGAAGATGAATATAAAATTACATGTCTTTGACTTTGTTTTGTCTTTTCCATCAATCTTTTTCCCCAAAAAGGACCATGTCAAGGCTTTTATTAAAGAAGGCGATCTCTCACATTTAAACAGTTTCCTACCTCTGAAGATTTTTCTGACGTAAACAGGAGAAGGAAGCTCAGATTTGCAATTTGTAGGGTACCTGTGTACATCATGCACCCAGATTTGGGGAAACCAAAGACAGAAACACAGGTGAAAGACTGCAGATGATGATTACAGAATGCAGCAGAAGCCATGGTGTCCCTCCAGCATCACAAGACCTGGGACTTCAGCCCTCACCTTTCCCATGTTCTGGAATGAAGCTCCACTGTGGCCATGCTCACCTGAGCTCCTGCAGGATGTAAATGTTTTAAGGTCTGTTGAAACTGCTCCTTCACTCTACAGTGTTCACACAGGGCTTAAACAGGCAGAGCTGCAACACTTGACAACCAGACCCTCAGTACTGCCTTATTTATGAATCAGGGTCAGGACATGAAAAATTGAAACCAGAGCCCATGTTGTCAGACGAAGTGTATGGGTAGGGTCAGGCTCCATCCCCTTCAAAGTGAAGAACCATACATGAGTTCTATCTATGCTTATAAAATATTTTTCACTGTGTCTAGTCAAATTAGCATGTAAACAAGTTACCAAACTCAAAGCCTCAAACGCCAACATTCAAGTTTCCCTTAAATAATGAAACCAGCTGAAGTGTGAATATTTTTAATGGAGAGATTTTTCTACTTGGTTTTGCACAAATAAAACTATGAGCAACTCAAAAAATCCGCCTCAAAATTTGGAGACATTGTGACCTTCCTGTCCAGGTCTGGCAGCAATCTGAGCAGTACCTGCACACAAACTCAGGTTTACTTAGAGAAAAAGTTATGCCATTTCATCAAGTTATATTTGGAAAGCTCAATAATCACTAGGTTTTCCTACCAAGTTCTTTTTGTTTATAGCTATGAAAGACATCTTCACAGAGTGAAGACTTGACAGGAACTAGGTTGAGCAACTACACTCTCTATTTACCTCCTTTTCTTTATGCTATTACATAGTAAAATTACAGATCATGTCAAAATGTTAAATCAATGTAGAATTTGCTTCTCCCTGGCAATATGCCTTCGTGCAAATTACCTCTAATTATTACTCTTTATCTGTCACTGAACACTTTCCATTTTTGAAATACAGGAGTGAAGTCAACCTGTGTATATTTTATTTTCACTGTCACACATAAGATCATGAACCACTACCTCAACAACAGTTGATAGGTCAGATTATGTAAAAGTGATAAATTGACTGGTCATTAAAATTTTCTGTCACAGTCAGCACTCAGAATTCTCTTTGTGGGAAAGTGGAAATACATACACGTTTACTTAATTACCACTTTTTAAAAAATGGACATTTGCTCTGTCTATTTTTGCCTGACCATCAGGTCAGCAGCAGAACACTTGAAATCCAGAATCACAGTGTCTGTCACAAGCCAGTTCAATAAATATAAAAAGCCTGTATCTAAAGACTTACATTCATGGAACATGATGAAACCAGAAGTTGAACAGAAAGACCTTCACGGCAGCTGGCAAGACATAAGACAAGCACCTTAACCCCCCTCGTTGACTCCAAAACCCTCACTTGTTAAAGACTAAAGCTGCCCTTAGCCTCAGAGCAAAGCTGAATCTGCAGAGCTCTCTGCAGAGCCATCCTGATGGCACAAGCACAAGCCTTCTAGATTTACACTGTGCCCAGCAGGCTGGGCTCAAAAAGCCAAGGAAAACTTTCATCTGATCTTTCATCTACCTCTGAACTTCCAGAAGCACATGACAGCTACAGGTCCTCTGTGCACAGAGCTGGTAAAGGACAGGGAGTCAGGGCAGGCAAGGAAGACTCCAGTGCTGTCAGGGTGGGATTGTGCCTGACTGGCCACAGAGGGGAGGAAGGGAAGAAAAATTCAATTATTTCTTTCTTCATAACCTGACCCAAGATTTTTGTCTGTCAGGAACACCCGTGCCGTGTTCCCCGTGACCCAGACATGAAGCAGCAGGGGAGTATCAAGTTCCCAAGCAGACCTGTATCCCACGTGCCATGGGAAAAGCATCCCCTGGGTCACAGGTTGCCACCCTGTAAAGAGCCAGGCATGGACTGAAAGGTTTCACTATTAAGCAAAATGGTGACTTTTATAACCAATTTACTTATTACTAAGGAAACATTTAAAATTAAAGCAGATATTAAAAGGAACAGACAACAGTGAAAGCAGCACATCAGCTGGAGATCTTTGATAAGCTTTATCAGGAACAGCCACTGCTGGCCACAGGTGAACTGGTGGGTGTTCCTGCAGTAAGTGCTGTGAAAGCCAACCTTCCCTGTGCCACCAGCCCTGCCTCAGCCAGGTGACAGCACAAGAATCCCTTAGCATTTTCTCCATGATGAAATAAAGGACAAAATCAGAGAGAAAAGCGTGGCTGTATCGTCAAGAGCTTCTAACAGGAATATAGCAATAAAGCCACTCCTTGAGGCAAACTTAACAAGGAGATGTTTGGCTGCAGAAAGTTCGGGAATTATTTTGGGTATCAGTGCACATAGAGAGGCCCCAAATGAAATCATGGTTCTGCTATGCTATGCCCTATAAACACAGAGAAAGCATTCTTGCCCCAATATGCTTACGTATTTTGAGCACTCAAAAAACAAGATGCCGGTGACCCTGGTATTTCTGGAAGAGTTGCTGGCTGGTAAACAGCAATATTGTGACCTCCCAAGTAACAAGAAAGAGAAATGCAAACAACCAAGAAGAACAGAGCAAAACAAAAATATTTCCATAAGCAGAACTCTTTATATCCCAAGGGATCTCTGCCTCCGGAGCTCGGAAGGGACACATTAGCCTATGTTATGTGACTCTCAGTATCCCACAATCTTTAATAAATTTATTTGTTAGGAAGCTCTGCAAGAAAACAGAAAAAGTGAATTGTCTCAAATCCGACAGCAAAATTATTATGGAAGATATAATTGAACTGATGGCTGAGGTTTATCTGTGAACCTCAAAAATTCACTGCAACAGGGCTCTCCTGCACTCCCTTCAAATCCAAGGGGATCAGGTGCTGTGAAAACAGGGGGTCTAAGGAAACTTAAAACATAGAGCAGTCAGAAACAGGCAAAAATATTGCAAGGCATCACTGGCAAGCCCTCCTTGTGGGTTTCTTTCAGACACCATCTATTTAAGTCCAAAGTCAGAAACAGAAGGGAACATACCAGGGCCCCACGGCTTGCACTGAGGAGCCAAAGAAGCAAAGGAGGAAGAAAAGATATTCCCATCCTAAGATTTCAGTGAACCACAAAACAGAAAGTAATTTAGTTTTGCCTCATCTACTCCAAAAAACAGGAAGAGCAGAACTAGGACAACTTGGGGTACACAAACCTGAGTATTTCAAATGGAACGGGGAGCAGGGTTTTGAAGCAGTTTGCCCAAATGACTCCTCCACACCCTACTTTGGTGCACACTGGAGAGCTGTACCTGGATTCCTTTGGGGTGAACCGAGCCAAAGGACTCGCTCCAGGAGCACGCCTGACGTGCTCCAGCCACAGAGGTGCTTTTGTTCCAAGACCTGCTCCACGAGCAGTGTTAGGTAGAAGTCCTGAAGTGTGTGGAACGTGGACACCGTGTGCTCGGCACCTCCCACTTTGCTCTTTGAAGAGTTTACTTGCTCCTGTTGACTCAGCCTCAAAGATAGCTACGACTGCTGCAGCTCAATTAAGAGATAATATACTAGACATACAGCATAAAAAATAGGATATAATTAAGATATCAAAGGTTGAAAGGAAGCAGAGAATTGAAGTGCTGGTAGGGAAACAAAGCTTATGTCTGTTATCTGTACAGCACTTTTATACTTGAAGAGAGTACGAGGTATGACATAATTAAACAACCACAACAAACTTCCTCTTCTCTATCGCTACCATCAATGGATTCTCAGGGAAAATAGCAAAGCAAAGCTTCCTAACAGCACCTCCATTCACAGAACCGAGCAGATGCTTGGCAGAGATCAATTAATTAAGAGGTGAAATCTCAGTTTCCCTTCTTAAATCTCAGAGCTGCTCCCTAACAAAACCCTCCCCTACAGCAGGTCCTGCACACCAGCCCGTGGCACTGCTGTTTGACGGCTTTTATCATTGGCTTTGATGTATTTTTTCCCCTGATGGCTTTTACCTATCAGCTGAGTGATCTGGCTGCAGAACAAAGTTCTGAGGAAACAGGAAAAAAGTGGGCAGCTCTGAAGCATCCACTACCTATCGCGTCCCCTGAGGGTCGGTGCATGGGAGGGAGCAGAGTAAGTGTGCTACAAACCTGTGGCTGAGGGCAGTCATGGCAGAGGTCTGCTTGGCTTAGAAGTACACACAGCCCCTGATTTCTTTAACTGCATAAGACATTGGTAAGAAATGGCAGCTGATTACAGTTCCACAAAAAAATACAGAAGGGAAACGGGAAAAAGCAAAGCCCAACCCATATTCCTCGTTAAAGTAATTCTTACCACATGCTCCAGCTGCTTTCATAACTACATTTCACGGTAAGAAAAGACCACTAAATGTCAGTTCACAAAGCAAACTTCATCTTATCTAGACTGCGTATCAGTTTGTCCATCTGAAGTACTCTGGCTGAAGCAGGAGCTCTGAAAGGCATTCAGAGCTGCAAAATCCAAACAGGCAGAGCAGCCTGTGCCCTCTCATGCTAAATGCAACCAAGGACAGAACAGAAGTCTGAGAAAGACCATGAAAAACCCACTGCTGGCATGTGGTATAATTGTTCTACACAATGCTCTTGTGATCTCCTAGAAAATATAAACAAATAAGTAAGAATATTTAAGAGCAGTACCGTCAGTCTCCACAACTAAGTTCATGTCAGTTTGGGATTAATACTGAGAACAGTTATAAATGCAGCAAAAATACTGAATTTTATTTGTTGCTACAACACAGCCTTCACACTGCATTTGGCTGTAAAGGTACACGGAAGAGGGAAATGCCACAGGGATGTTTCTCTACAACCTGTTCAATTTCTTTTCATTAGAACAGCAAAATTCATCTTAAGAGTAACAACGAGGTTACATCTGATGCTGTTTTCTTGAAAGCACACTCCCACTGAAATACATCAGTGTCAACACTTTTCAAAGAAATTAACTGAATTTGTATTTTTAGGAGCCAAACAGAAAGCCAGAGCCCAGGGACACACATCTGCTTCAGTCCTGTGGCTCCCAGGCACCAATGTCACTGCCGATGTCGTTGCTCGTCATAAGCCTGCCGCTGCAGCCCCGCTGCCGCATGCATGTGGACAGCTCGCTCACCAAAAATAAGTTTTTGTGTCACATCAAAACAAGCACCTGCCAGGGGCAAGTGGCTGCCACTGCCACCACTGCTCCGCAGTGCTCTCCCCACGTCCTTACTCACTGACCTTTCTACCACCATCCTGGCCTCCTTTTGTGTTTGTTGCCACAAATACCTCCTTCCTCCACCACAACGCCAGTCTAGGACTCCTTCAGGTTCTTCTACTCAGTTTTCCAGCTTACTTCATAAAAATGGGTACTTTCATAAGCAGAACGAATAAACTCACAGAGTATAACAGGGTTTGTTACGTATTCCACTCCCATTTTGATCCATCTGCTCCCCACCTTGGACTATGAGCACTGCAGACAACAATCTCTCTGTGAGATAAAGGCACTGCACTGAAGAGACACAGCTCTGACAAAAGACAATTAAACCCTCAGCTCGTACAACCCTCCTGCACGCGCCTCCAAGTGCTGTTAGAAAGCAGCCAAGGATTTCACTTCAAAATGAACACTGCAGAAAAATGAAAATCAGACCCTCAACCAAGGGGAACCAAAGGATCCTTCATTTTCTTCTCCAAAAGGCAAATTTGCCGTTTCATCCCCAAATCCTTCGAGCTGCAGAAATGAGAGCATCTGCCAGCTCACTGAGCCACCTGAGTAACTTTTTCCAGCCTAACTCCAAACTGCAACAACTTGCCATATCAAACTGCCAAATCTACAGTGCTCATTTCTTTCTGTGAATCCAGCTGTCATTTTTCCCAAATGCCTTCACAGTCCCAACTCTCCCGATGCCAAAAAAACCTTTTCACAGATATACATAATTTTGCAAAACACATATGCTCTCTGTATGGCACATGAAGTCAATTAACAAGTTTACTTACTGAATTAAAGGATGACACACAACAGTAAAACAAAAACCTCTTGCAGACAGCAAACACATGAGCCTTCTCCTCCCTACGAGGCAACACTCTCACAAGGAGCGCTGAATTTTAAAGTCCATTTTGAGTACCACAGATGATCTTTCACTCTTATCTCCGTGGCATCTTTTATCCTGTAATTCCCCTGGTGTTTGTGATCACCAGCACATTGAGTTAAATGTAAAACACGTTCAGTTTGCAAGTCAGCAAGCACAAAGCAGGCACTGGGGCAACTCTGTTCCCTCACAAAAGAAAAACAAGCACAAAATAAAAGCACGTACCTTTTAACTGGTCGGCTACCACGCTCTGACCGACGCGCTCAACCACCTTTCCATCCTCCATTTCATAACGATCATCCAAATATTTGGCAGTAGCTTCTGAAATATGGACCTTCCCAGCCACCCCGAGCTGCTCCATCAGATTGGCCAAATTGACATCGTTGGACCACACATCGAACTTGAACCTCCTCATTCCCAAAATGCCACACAGAACTGTCCCGGTGTGAACACCGACTCTCATGTTCACCATTTCTTTCTTCTCCTGGCAGAACTGCTCGATGGCTTTGATCATCCCTAAGCCCATCTCAATGCAGCAGTAGGCATGATCTGCCCGGGGCTCGGGGCAGCCGGCCACGCAGTAGTAACAGTCTCCCAAAGTGCTGATCTTCTCACATTTAGTGTCCTCACACAGACGGTCAAAGCGTCCAAAGAGGTCGTTCAGGAGTCCCACCAGGGCGTGGGCTGATTTGTTGGCACTCATTTTCGTGAAGCCAACAATATCTGCGAACAAAATGCTCACTTGCTCTATCTGCTGCATTTTAAAAGGACGGAATATTATGGGGGTTTTCTGTATGGAGGGCTTCTTCTTCCTGTTTTTGGGGCTTGAGGTGGAATGACGTTTGATGGAGTTTTCACTTTCATCATCCCCCTGCTTCATTAAGTCATCGGCTATTATTCTTGGCATAACAGAATGAATCATCCTCTCTTTCAGGGCTTTTTCCACTTCCAAGTCTTTTCCATGCATGATGGATTGCCCCACTTTCAGGAATGTGCTTCTTGATCTGACTTCGGACATGATAAATAAATGAATACCGATGGCGTGGATGCAGATGTGCAGGAAGGCTTTACTCAACAGCTCCCAGTAAACCGCACCGGCTCCCAGAGGTGCGAAACAGTTCTCATCACGGAAGTGATAACCAAAGGTCTCGAAGAGGACCGAGTACGACAGTCCCAGAAACAAGCTTAAATACAGGGGTAAGTGCATCACTGTGTAAAGCAACAAGAGCACTTCAATACACATAGAAAAACTGCCCACTTGAGAAAGACAAGTGTCTGCGGGATCTGCCGGGGGAGTCCGGTTGGACATGTCACCACTTCCTGAGACAGGCTTCAGAGCCTGGAACTGCGGAGCGAGGGTCAGAGCAAACACCAGGAGGGTGAGTATCAGCGAAGTCCATACGTAATGGCGGGCATAAGTCTTAGTGAAAGTGAACACAAAAAAACCTATACACACCAGGAGGAAGCACAGAGCCGGCACCATGAAAACAATCTGTTTCTCTCTCATGTGTATGCCGAAGTAGATGCCCCAGAGCAGACAGGCCACACCGATGTAGAAGAGGGCATAGCGAAACCTGCGCTGGGTCTGCGGGAAGCATCTCTCCATACAAGCCTCCTCCAGGTTGTTGGAGTCGAACTTGGGGTTCCACCACTTGGAAGAGGCCCTCTCGAAGAGCTGCGGCAGCTTCTTCTGCCGGCGGAGGCCGGAGCCACTGCCGCCCGCTCCGCCGGCTCGGCGGGTGCCCCCCGACTCCCCCGAGCTGCAGCTGGAGGAGATGCTGTACTTGCAGTGCTTAGAAGAGGTGCAGCCCTGGTGCTGCTTGGGGTTGATTTTCACCGTCACGCTGTTGCTGTCCCCGCTGGAGTCGCAGCTCACCTCGGTGCTGTGGTGATGCAGCAGCTGCTGGTGCGGTGGGGAAGCCATGTTGTTAATTCCTCCTCAAGAGCCCGCTCCGGACTTGGGTCTCTGGGGTTGCCGAAGCCACCGGGCTTCTCGCAGAGTTGCCTCTAGTCTCCTCCGGTCCCCGCCGCGTAGGGGCGGCCNCCCGCCGCTTCCTCCCCGCACGGCCGCCGCCGAGGGGCCGCCTCCCGCCCTCAGCCGCCCGCCCAGCCGGGACGGCAGTAGCAGCCGCTCCCCTCTGCTCCGCCCGCCCGCCCGTCTGAGGGGAGGAAGGGGAGCGCGGGGACGCGCTCAAGCGGCCGCCACCATCTTCCTCTCGGTGCGGGGGGAGGTTCGGGGGGGCTGCGGGAGCGCGCCCCCGCTGGCCAATTGGGCGCGGCGGCGCGGCGGGAGCGCGCTTTCCCCCCCTACACGCAAACACACACTTCCCGCCTCAGTGTGAGGGGCGCGGGCAGGAGTGGGGACGGTCCCTTCAGAGAGGATTGGGCGTGATGATGGTGGCACCCTCCGTGAGGCAGGGACGGGACAGCGAGGGCTGGCAGGAGCCGGGCGGCCCCTTAGCGGGGACAGCCCGCGGGGCCGAGCGCCGGGGTTCCCGGGCTGCCCCCGCCACCGCCCTCCCCACCGGCTGACATTTGCCATGCGCAGACAACACGCACTTCACCAAACAATTCAGCTCGAGCCCCGCTGCAAACTCGCTGGGTTATTTTTCTCCTCGTTCTCTGCTTGTTTATGGCTGACGCTATCTCGCCTGCACCGCTCCCTCGGTTTCATTATCTCTCCTCGCAGATGGAGTGTAGCTTTCCTTCTTCACAGGGCTTCTCTCTGCTGGTGCTATAGCTCCCTCTCCTCTTCCCTGCTCTGCATCCCTCCCCCTTGCTCACAGGTGATGTTCCCAAATTGGTCCCACCTCATCCCTCTCGGCCCCTCAGCTCCAGCCCCAGTTCTTCCTGCTGTGGCTTCTGCTTCCCTGAATCCCATTTCATGTTTTCCAGGTGAGCCTTCCCCAGCAAACCACTTCACTCCAGCCGTCCTATCTTCTACAGTCCCCTCTCCTCTAAAGATCACACCATTCCGTAAAATAAAGCCAAGGGCACTAATGTAATAATAGCAATATTGTGGCCAGCAGGACCAGGGCAGTGACCATCCCCTGTGCTGGGACACCTCCAATCCTGGGGTAAGTTTTCGGCCCCTCAAGACAAGACAGACATTGAGAGGCTGGAGAGTGTCCTGGGAAGGGTCTGGAGCACCGGGAGTGGCTGAGGGAGTTGGGAGGGCTCAGCCTAGGGAAAAAGAGGTTCAGAGGGAACCTTCTCACACTCTACGGCTCCCTGACAGGAGGGTGCAGCAGGGTGAGGGTTGGGCTCTTCTCCCAGGGAACAAGGGACAGGATGAGAGGAAACAGCCTCAAGTTGTGCCGAGACAGGTTGAGATTGGATATTGGGAAAATTTATTCACTGGTGGTCAGACGCTGGCACAAGGTGCCCACGGCAATGGTGGAGTCACCATCCCTGGAGTTGTTCAAAAAATGAGTGGATGTGGTGCTTCACAATATGGTTTAGTGGGCACAGAAGTATTGGGTCAAAGGTTGGACTCGATGGTTTTGGAGGTCTTTTCCAGCCATAGTGGTCTATAATTCTGTATACTCTTTTACAAAAGTAGTAATAGAAAATCCGTGGCCACACAGTTACTGAAATTGAAACCCGCCCTTTTTTCTGTTTCTTTTGTAAGGATGTCCTGTAACCATGCTGTAACATATGTTTCTAGTACTATTATTTAGAAGAAATTTGTATTTCCTGACATGCTCAAATTTCAAAATAATCTCTAAAAAATTCCAATCAATAGCAATAATTGTTCTGGTTTTGCTGTGACATAGTTGTCTCTTGAATTCCAGCTAATGGCTCAGCTGATCAATATTTTATAGAGAGTGCTGCTTACCATGCAGGTCTTACATAAACAGTGTTGGGAAGAGAGAAATCCCTGAGCTGACAGAGCAGAGAGGCAGGATGGCCTCCTGGGCTTGGCTATTAATTGATAAATTTACTAAAACTTCTTTACAGCCTTTTTATTGATTCATCTAAATGTACTTAAAGTTACATTTTTACTTCATACAGGATGATGAATTTATTTAATCTACAGGATTAAAGAAGTGCAACAGCTTCCAAGGATTCAAAGGCATGGTGGAAAAAGGAAAAAAGTTTTTTACCTCATTGGCAGCGAATTTAAGGTAAAACTACCTGTGTTTTTAAATTTTTTTATGTAAACCTGTAAGATTTATGTTGGGTGATTTCAACTTTGAGATTTAAGAGGTACTGAAATTCCAGCACAGATTTTTTGTCTTGTTCCCCCGCGCTCAACAAAGTGGGACTTTGTATGTTCTTAGAATAAACAGAATCACATCAAAGATACTAGCTACATCACAAGTTTTCACTGAGTGACCCACATGATCCCAAAGTTTGTCTGGCTACTGGTCAGAGACGGCTTTTGATCTCCGCTAATAAAGTAGTTCCTCTTTCCCAGCTTTTGTTTACGGGTTCGAAGGAGGGAGATGTGATGGAAGGAGACATCTGACTTGTCAGACCCTCCTTTACTAAGCTTCACATCGGGATTTCAAGGTTGTGCAGAATCCTTGCTCCCCCAAGGAAGCTCCTATTAGACTTGTAAGCTGTAGACTCGACTCCCATCCTGCTCTCCTCCACTTGATCTTTTGGGTGGAACAGTCACCCAGCGCTCACCGGCCCAGCCATTCCCCACCTTTCCCTGCCGTTATCAAGTTCCATGGAAACACCCTGCATGTGCAGTCAAGGAACAGTTCTCTTCACTTTCATCAGCTCTGTTCTGGCTGGGACAGATTTCATGCTGTCTCCTGAAACACTGAATTTTTAATTTCACTTTGCTATTACCGTGTAAATTTTTCTCCGTTGAATTCAAGTAGCAGATTAAATACACGAAGCAGAAAACCACAAATGCCGGTGATGGCTGGATTCATTTTAAGTGTGACTGAGATTTTTTTTAGAGAGCAAGAAGTGGTTTGAGGTTGTATTTGTTAGTTCCTCAGCACCACCACTACCTTCTGATTTGTTTTTATCCAGGGCAGGTATAACAGCCAGCGTGTCCCTCTAAGGCAGCACCTGAGTGGGTCACGTCTGTGACATCCTTTAAGGAAGATGCTTCCTCTGGATCACTTTCTTGGCGACCACAGTGAGCCATTCTGGCAGAGCTGGGAGCCTCCGTGCAGTCTGGATCTTGGGTCCTGGGTTCATTCTGGTGTTGGTTGTGCTGGTTCCCTGGAGAACTCTGACCAACCTTACCAAATACTCTGTGACGGGTTTCCTTTCTCAGAGACTGAGGTAGAGGAAATATTTCACAGAGCAGTAGCTGGGCAAATGCAAATCCTATTTGCAGAGTTCTTTTAACTTCAAGCCACTAAATATACATATTTAGTCTATGGAACTGAATTTACTTCCCCTTTCAGAAGAGCAAGCTTTGTGAGCTTTAATGATGAGCTGTTGTTTGACGTTCATAATATTGTACTTCACTGCTTATCTGATGGAGCCACGCAAAGCTATTTAGGGGGTTCTGAAATGTGACAACCCACATGATGCTTTTTTAGACTTCACAAACCGCCTTCACGAGGCAGGAGAATATGACATGGGAACGGCTGGCTGGAACAACGGCGTGCCTTAATGCCAGCAGGGTTGCTGTAGCTGGGGAGGAGGAATGCTCTTTGGAAGTTTGCAGCTTTTATTATGTGCTCAAAGGAAAAACTTGCAGCCTGAAAGAACAGGCATCATGGATGCCATGGGTGGGGACTATGGGGATTATTGATCCTGTCTGGAAACAGCATAAAGATGGAGGCAAATATGTTAAAACCTGTTTGGACCATCCACAGACAGAAGGGCTCAAAGGGAGACAGCTCAGATGCCCCATTTCCTGCTTTCTTACCTTAATAAACAGCAAGATCTCACTTTCTGCCAAACTTCTGTATCTTCATCCTTGCTGGCATGCACAGCATTCATTGCAAGCTTTGTTTTGAATCCTGGAAGCCTTCAGGTGAAAGAACTCATTTAGAAAAACCAAAACTCAACAAATCTTCTGACTTCTGTTCACAGACTAACAGGTAAACATTGGCAAATATTGTGAAAGACTGTTACTCCTCCATGGTTTTAAAAATTATAAAGTATCACAATGCTTATTTCACTTTTCCTTAGCAGAAGAGCACAAGGGTTACCTTTGACATCTTTTCCATACAAACCCACGGAAGCTGAGTAAGTGGGTGGTGCATTCTCACTTCCTTGCAGTGGCCAGGTTGGTTTTGTGTTCTGTATTTCCATCCTCTTGAAATTGCTATTCAATTTATTCATATCACTGAGAGGATTTCATATCCCAGATGAGATGCACAGATTAAATATGCAAGTAAGCAGTAGAAGATCTTTTTATGTGACTCAAGAGGGAGGATAAGTCCCAGTCCGGATGAGTGGGAATCTCTGGCTCCCCTGGGACCAGAATTTTACTTGCAGGCTTTGTGGTTGTCTCGTTGGAGTGGCCTTTTTGCCAAAAGCAACGCAGAATATTCCATTTATCTGACAAAATGTCTGCCACCAGGAGGTGGCTTCAGTCAAATATACATTTCTGTAAGATGAAGACAAACTTAAATTTATTGCTCATTCCATTCATAACCAGAAGTTCTCCTGGCTTGCCAAACTGCTGAATCAGCTTGGGTACCTCACCCTTGAGTCAGCACAGCCCAAAATAGAAACTTGCTCCATTTCTGAAGAGAGGAAGTACCACTGTTGTCTGCAAATACAGCCACATCTGACATGCTTTTATAGCTACAAACACTCAGTGGAAGGACTTGCATGGCACTCTGCTGCTTGAAAAAAAAAAAAAACGAAGTAAAAAGGCACTTTCTTATTCAAAATGAGAGTGTTAGGGTTGGTGTGTGGGTGTGGAACTATGTGGGTGTAGAAGTCCCAAGGAATAAAGAGCAGGAGAAGGACTTTACAAGTGGCAGTCGTTGATGTCACCTAGCCTAGCCCTGCATCAAGCTCCCACTTCACCTGCTTGCAGTTTCTCAGGATGTACAAATTAGGGAGACAAGGGACAGGCTATAACCAAACTGAAGCCAAGTCTTAAGCCATTAGGAAATAATGGCAAGAAAACAGGGTAGAAGCTCTAAAACACTGACTGGAGATCAGCTACAGCGGTCCTCATCCAGCATTCCCAAGGTAGAGCTGAGTCAGTCCTGCTGCCAGAGGTAACTCCGCTTTATAGCACAGCATAAAACAGCAAAAACCTAGGGAAATGACCAAGAGCTGCAGTCAAATAGTGGGAAGTGACACTAAAGTCATCAGCAGGACTTCATGAGTAGGTGGAAGGCAGTAAAAAGGCACATAAAAACAGTCCTATGTGATACAAATGGGGGAGGATTTTCTGTAGCTCCAAGACAGGACAAGAAGTAGAAGAATGACAAAGTGAATTCACTCGATCTGCCCTTCTCAAGCTCTGCAGTTTTTCCTCTTGCAAATGAGCATCTGTGGTTTTTGGCATCCTACAAAAGGACCCCCACTGTCAAGCAGCACTGGTGTGCCCCCTTCCCATGGGTGCTCCTAGTTTTCCCTTCCTGCGTGCTGCAGGATGGTGTCATGCTCCTCCTGGTCCAAGCAAACAACTGTTTCTGGTGCTTCCATTAAACACGTCTGAACTGGCTCTATTTTCCACAAGGAACAGGCCATTCCAGCGGGCAGACAAGAACCAGTAACCCCTTTCCAACCATGGGCAGATGAGACATGAGCCTTGGTACAGGATTTTCCTGCAGTACTATGGAGGAAACTGTAGAGATTTGAAAAAATTGTCATTTCTGCAACGGGTGTGAAGGTTGCAACACACAGTTTTACCATTTTCAGATTTTTGCAATGGTGCAGTTGCAAATTGAAACATGTTTTGTATGAAGTGTTTTGGATTATTCAGTTGAAAAGAGGTGAGGGTGAGGATTTACAGGTATAATTACAGGATCATGCAGTTACCTTGTGCACACGCTGCACGTTTGGGATAAGGACCTGCTGCAAATCTGCAGGAAACCCCAGCTAAGGAATTGCATGTGCCACAGGCAATGACACAACGTAAAACTTTGTGAAACATTTGCTATGTGTGCACCAAGCCCTTCTTAAATTTAGGTTTCTGGGAAGAAGAGGATTGCTGGGGCATTTCTGTGACCTGATCCCTCGTCTCGGTTGATCCACGATGGAAAGGTGACCCCAAGCACGGCTGAGCTGGGAATGGATCTGGTGAGAGCCATCGCTGTCCGAGCCAAGCAGAGTGTTCCCAACTGCATCCCTGAATAGATTCACTTGCTCTTTCCCTGGCTCTATTTTAGCCACAAATCTGTTATTCTGCCCTTTGGGTGCCAACGTTTTTTGAAAAATAACCAAACCCAGTAATAATGGATTTCTAGTGCTTTTTTTTTCCCCCAAAAGGGTTGAAGTGAACATTCTTCTCACTTATACCTAGGACTTCACCTGTATGGCTGCAACTCTGGTGACATCCAGAAAGATACGTGACCCTCACTCCTTCAGTGGAGCAGATATATCTCAGCAACTTAGCAATGATGTGACAAGGATGAAGTGGAAGGCATTGAGAAACTATTATGTCAATTTTTAGTTTGTATTTAAGACAGTTTCTACACACTTTTGTGTTCTCAAGCCTGGAAAAAGTTCACTTCTGTCTACAAACACAGGAACTAGTTGTTACTTCAATTTCTGTAGTAGTGGTAGGTTTAAGACTTGGATGAAACAAGAAAAAATCCTACAGGGCAATATATAGAATCAAACAATCATGGAATGGTTTGGGTTGGAAGGGACTTTAAAGATCATCTCGTTCCAACCCCCTGCCATGGCAGGGACACCTTCCACTAGACCAGGTTGAATGTGAAAGCAAACACCTTCCAAAAAATCATGTTTAAAACTGAGCATGAATGCATGTTTGTGCCATGTTCTGTTTCCAGAGGAAAAAAAAAAGGGAAGAAAATGTTGCTGAGAACACTAAAACATAACACTTCGGCAGAGGTGGTTATCACATCCTCCAGGCATTTTTACCTATGGTGCTGCCCTGACAACTGCGGTGTATTGTGGAAATAAAATGTGAAGTCACTCAGGACTGGGTCCTGCTGGCTGTGGATGAGGCAAGTACATAAATACCTTTTGACAGAGGTGAGAGGGAATGCTTGCTTCCACAGGGAAAGGGGAAATAGTGGTTCTGGGAACTGAAAACAGCAAATGTTTGTTAAAAAGGGGAGTTGGGGAGCAGGACAAAGTGGCACATAGAACACAGTGAAAGGTCACGGAGGGAGAAATGCTACAGTCCAGCATGTATTGGTTAAATGTAACCAGGATTTAGGAATGGGGCCCTAATCCTTTTATAAACCAGGAATCTCCTTGAGTTGGGTGAATGGGAGAACCAACAGTCACCATTAATAAGCAAAAATCAAACAAGCCTCGTGCTTTGTGGCACATGTTAAACTCTCAGTGGAACAGTCAGGAAAAATCCCATGACAGGCTTCCCAGCAATTTCCCACCAAAGGTTTCCTCCAGACTGCAGCTTCCAGAAGCTCTGCATGATTTGTACCTGTGAGAACTGCTCAGAGGTTTTTTTGGTAGATTCAGAGAGATGAGTTATTCACCAAAGGGAACTTGGTGCAGACCATGCTACTATGTGTGATCTCATGCCTAAAACTGTCCCACAGCTTGTCTATTTATTTGGGAAATTAATTTCTAGAACACCTGGAAAACAAAACCAGGAGTTGAAATTGCTCTCAGTATTTCTTCAGTCCAAACAAAAAAACAAACAGGCCCATTGTGTGTCTTATGCATTCAGACAAAACATCTCAGTTAAATTCCTGGGTACCTGGAGAACCTGTTCCTGAATAAGCTACAAAGCTGAAGCCTGGCTGAAAATATTAAAGTAAGGTATCCCACCATCTTTAGCTGAAAGATTTTCCACACTTCTGCAGTGATTTTGGGAGGCAGAGACGTGTGGCCAGAGAAAGAGAAAATGCTCCAGCCATGCACCAGGGAAGTGGGGGCTGAGAAGCAGATCTATCGTGCTAAGTGGCTTTTTCCTGTCTGCTCATTTCTCCTCTTTTGCCATCCTTGTTTCCGTTCCTTCCTCAGCTTTGCCTCTGTTGATGAGCAGGGAAAATACTCTATTCCCCTTTCACAGTTGTAAAACATATTTGTTAAGTCTCATTCTATTATAACCCAAATAAATATTGCCATGTTTGATTTTTTTATTTGGACCATTTAAGCTCTTAATGAAGGATTTGCCCTTCATCTGGATCTCTTGCTTCCTTTTCTCATTGCATTCAGTTCACAGTCAAGTCCTGTGGACTGCTTTAGAGACACGTTGAGTGGAGGTGTGTGGATTTTTACCAGATTTTTCTCCTGCCCTGTCTCACCCCTCCAGACACGTTGCTCACACCAGGAGGCACCAGGTCCATCGCTTTGCTACAGCCTCAAACTTCTTCTTCCAAGCCAGAAATGTGGGCAGGGCTCTTAGAGAGATTATCATCTTCCTGACCTCAGCCTGAGTGCAAACCAGCCCACAGCCCACCTCTGCCCTTAGATGAGCAGTTGTGCTTCTCTAACCACAGAAACTTCAGCGACACGGAGTCGCTGCCTTCATTTTTCCCCAAAAAGGCAACACACGGCAGTGACAACTTAGTGGGAAGATGTATCTCTCTGCAACAGAACAGAGCTTCAGGTGGCCACTGCCTGGAGCCCATCACCTCTGCACTGCTCAGTGTCCTAGGAGAGGATGCAGATGTAGAGTTTTTGGGCTGAGGTCTTATTTAAATTATATATTAGGCTGAAAAATGAACACACAGGAATGAAGGATGCTGCCAGTGTCTGTGGGTGCTGTAGCAACCTGGGGCTGACAGCAGAGATGATCTGGGCTGCTCCATCCTCCTGCATCTTAAAGTGAAGACGTGGCAAACACCATGGCCTGAAAGAAGTCCCTTTTATAGGCCTCAAATCACCATGGCCTGAAAGAAGTCCCTTTTATAGGCCTCAAATCTTACAGAAAATAAAGAGCTACAGGGCTGAAGAAACCTCTTAGGCTGGAAATGTATTTAGTGTTTCTGCAGCGTAGGGAGAGCACAAAGCTTCACTTAGCAAAAGCAGCCAAATCTACTGGACTGTGGGGTTGGAAGACTGCTATGTCTAGCAAGTAATAACTGTCTTTAATTAGCTTTATTTACACAATAGATGTCAACGTCGAGTTCTCTCGGTGAAAAGGGCAGAATGTCCTTAGTGAGAAATGTGATTTTTGAAGCCTGACAACATAAAACCAGCGGGAAGGTTTGTGCTCAGACTGCTGGGGAGAAAAATCACCTTTGGCTCAACAAAACAGGAAGGATTTCAAGCCCACAGCAGAAGTTTTTCAAGAAACTAATGAAAATGGAGGATTATAGTTTAAACTCTTTTGCAATCACTGGCCTCGATCCTGCAGACACTTTTCACACACACTCAACTTTATATCCGTGGTTGGTTTTGCTGACCCACGTGGGATTATTGACACCTGGAGACAGAAGTGAAGGCTAGACTGTTTACAGAGCAGAGTTTAAACTATAGCATTTTAATTTAAAAAATGACACTATATCAAGGTCTGCATAATCAGCTCATTGGGATCCTTTATGTTTGAAAAAAAAAAAAGCTGAGAAATTCAGGAATTAAGATTCCTGACGTGGTCTCAGATCTGCTCCCTTGTGTGAATAGGACCTTTTGTTATGCTGGATCACAGCACTGGGCCACAAAACTTATTCAGCAAATATTAAAAACCCCCAACCTTTATAAAATTTGAATCTATAGCTCACATGAAAATACTGTCTGCATTTCTTTCCTCTCTAAAAAACGTATGTTTGGCCACTACCTGAGACTGAAAGGTTTCCCCTCATCAATAGGGAGCAACTAATTGGGAGGAAAAAAATTGTTTTGGTTTGGTTTTTTATTTAATTTTTTTTTTTTTTTATCTTGGGAGTATATTGTACCTGCCGTGAACCAACTTTTTGAAACCCCCAAAACAGGAATAAATCCCCTCTGCAAGCTCTGGTTCCACTGTTTATCAGGCTGTTGGTGCAGGAGCCAAACTGCCATTGGGCTGACTCACATTTTGGCATTTTGTGTTTATATACATGATAACGATGTTTGCAAGCAATGGGGAAAAAAGCCTGTGTTCATCAGCACCATGATCCCAGCAAAACCTTTCCCTCCTCAGCTGCATCATCAGAGCCTGGGGATGTGGCCAGAGCCACAGCCTGGTGTGGGCAGAGTTGTCACCGCTCTTTGCCACTCAGCACCAAGTGCAGCCAGGGCATTCCCACAATCCTCACGTTGCATCCCAGACCTCCAGCTGGCCGGGCCCTGCAGCTGCCAGAGCCCCAGCTCTGCCCAAATTTAGGCACACCTGGTGCCCCTCTGCCCTGCCCATCCATCCTGACCCTCTGCGATTCTGCCAGCGTCCTTCGCGGCTCTGGAAAGCCAGCTTTGGCACTCAGGGCACCTTTCACATGATCTTTATTCCCCCAGGTCCAGAATTTTCAATGTAGTATTCCTGGCAGTGGTATCGTCCTTGACACAGGGTTTATTTTTATCTTACTGTCCCTTTTTATCTCCAACTCCCTTTCCCTAAGTCTTATCTTGGTTTTTTGCCTTTTTCCAGGCTTTAGGGACCTGATGGGGACTCTGGCCACACAATGACCTGGCAGACCTGGCAGTCCACACAGTGACCAGCCAGAGCTGTCACTCCCACCTGCCTCTCCTGGCATTCTGTAAACTTTAACCACAACTTCTGGCTGCATCACAGTCCTGTCGGTCACTGGGGAGAGGCAGAAGAGGTTGCCCCTTTGGGCCCTGCCACCATGGTTCCTCTCAGTGTCCTCTGGCTCAGGTTGACCCATCACCACCTGCCCTCACCCCTGACATCCTGACTCATCCTTTTCCAGGTGAAGAACCACAGCTGGAGTAAAACAGGGGGACAATGCCATGGGAAAACCCTATCCTGGGATGCGATAACCCCCCAGCCTCTTCAGCTTTGCCACGTGATTGTGCTTGTTGGCACAGCTCTGCCACAGAGCTCGGGCTGTGCCAGGCCCTGAAGGGTTGGAGGCCAGGCTGGCTCTCCTGGAGCATTTGGCTGAGGTCTGTCACCATTGACTTAAGCAGGAGCAGGTCTCAGCTGCTGAAAATCCCATCCAGATCTGCAGCAAAGTGGAAATATTTGTTAAATGCTTTATATTGGGGCAGTAGCACCCCTTCCTCTTGTAGAAGCATTTGGATATCTGCCCATGGAGAGGAGCAAAGAGAGCATCAGGATCCAACTAGGTGTGCAGATACCCAGAGCACAGCCTTGATTTTGGCTGGGGCTGGGGCTGCAGCTGCAGCTGACACGAACTTTCCACTGGTGGCATTGGGTCAGAGGCAGCTGGGGCTCCTTTCCTCCCTGCTCCAGCCCTTGCCTTTGGGAGCTGTGGGCAGGATTAAGGAGAAAAAGCAATGTATGGGTCATGGGAAGAGGGAAAACAGAAGCAGCTTGGCCAGCCGAAGAGGAAACAGGGGACACAGATGTCTGTGGAAAGCTGAAGCCACTTACAGAGGATGCGTTTACTTGTATTTCCTTCCACTAGAGCTTAATTGCAATGTTTTTTAATGACAGGTAGGATGGGAGCTGGGCTTCTGCCTAAGCACTTCTGCATCCTGCATAAAAGTGCTGAATTTAATATTAACAACAATTAATCACAGCTACCGGGAAGCAGCCGGCAGCATTCCCTGCCCTGCGAGTGCTCGGTTTGCATGCTCGGCCCCACCAACTCCCATCCCCAGGCCAATGGCACTGGAAAGTCGCAAGGAAGCAAGGGCCTTCCCTGTGCTGCTGAATTTCGATCCAGAGCTGAAGTGGTGGTGGCACCAGCATCCCCTTCCCATTCCCTCCAACAGCCTTTGATGGGAATACAGCTGGTTTTGGACACCTCATGTCTCTCTTGTGGGTAGGAATTGGCCACTTGTCACCATCTCATCCTCATTCCATTTTCCCTCCCTTTGCCCCAAAAGGCTACTGGGATAATTCCAGATCAGAGCAGTCCATCTGGGTTAGGGTGGATTGCAGGTTTGCCAGGATGCTGATGGATTTCTCCTGTTGTTGATACCATGACTCCCTCTCTCATTAGCAGCACTAATTGCTCATTCCATGTTTTGCACAGGTACATGAGTATTTTAGAACAGCTTATCTTTGCATCCTGTAATTAAATGACCACTAATGAACGCGTTAGAGAAGGAGCAGCCGAATGCTCCCATCCGTGCTGGGCATCCATAGAATAACTGCTGGGAATTCACTGTGATGTGGCACAAAGTTGCTGCCTGGGTTGCAGCAGCTCCTGGCCAGGGACAGCAGCGTGGCAGCACCCTGTCATCCCTCCAGCCTCTGCTCTGCTTAGAGGTACCCCCAGGCCCTGGCCCACCACCCCCCCATTTTTCAGGGGTAACATTTGCTGGACACCTCATGGAATGAAAATCCCCTTCCCAGGGCTCCAGGCTGCCCTGGCTCCTCTGATGCTTGCCCTGAATATGACCCAGGTGTACTAAAGCGAATGGTGATCCCTTGGGGCCAATATCCAGGCTTTTCCCATCTCCCTCAGGCAGACAATCCTTTTGGACATTCCTTTTCCCTAGGCAGATGGCTCCAAAAGCAGGCTTGCTCCCCATCCTTCACCCTGTCTCCTCCAGGAAACGCCAATGTCACATGCAGACCCCAGTTCTGGGTCTGAACCCCCTTTGCAGCCTGCAAATCCTCCTCCCATGGAGATGTGTGGATGTGGCACTTGGGGACGTGGTTTAGTGGTGGCCTTGGCAGTTTGGGATTAACAGTTGGATTTGATGATCTTAGATGGGTTCTCCAACCTGTGATTCCATGGGTGTCATTCAAGGGAAGTGCTCCCAAAGCCCCTGCACACTCTTCAGGACATGGCTTTACTTGCCTTCCTGGTTCAGTGTCCTGCACATCTTTTGCAAAATGTGTTGATTTTGGGGTTCTCCACACACACAAACTGACCACAGTGCTCTGGTTTGAGGTGGGAGGTGTGTGTCCAGTATGTCCCGAATCCACACACTGCACATCCACACTTAATGTTGAAACTCTTCCAACTCCAAGCCTGAGCCCAGACCCTGTCCTGGGAGGGACGCCAGAGGGCTGGGGTCTGTCCAAGCCGGGGTGCTCTTGGGGCTGCACCAAGTTCCACAGACCCAAAAAGGTGGGACATACACAGAAGGGGTGTTTAGTTTGCTCCAGGAGCTGTAAATGGCAGCTTGAGCCAGTCAGGCATCTGCTGCCAGCAGGGAGAGTGACAGCCCCAGCTCTGTGGTGGACAAGCAAGTGGGCAGATTTTTGGGACCACCTGGGTAGGGAGTGAGTGGTTTCATAAACATGTCACAGCCACTGGGGTCTTGCAATTGCAGCACAGGGCGTTTTGGGGGGCAAGGTTTGCAAGGAGTTCGGCCCCAGCATTGGATGCATGGGAACAGCAGAAAACAGGCTGGGTGGGGACCTCCACTGTGCAGCAGGAAGAGCACCAGGGCTCCCCCCAGCTCCCAGCAGACCTTTCCAAAAGCTTTCATTCTTCTGATGATGATTGGATACGGGATATTTTCATCCCTGCAAGAGGTGCTGCCGAGAAGCTGAGGTGGTGGAGGACAACCAAAAGGGACTGTAAACCCCTTGTCTGTTTGAGACAACTTTGGGAGTTTGAGGAAGCACTGCCCCAGCTCGGAAAACTTGGTGGGAGCACCCTGGGCGCTGGTGGGATCCGGCCGCCGCCAGGCTCTCAGCAGCACCAGCAGCTCTTCCCCAGCACTGTCACTATGATAAATGTTTGTCTTTTCCGTCCAAGAGATAGAGTGGAGCCGCTGCCAGCACCATGTCTCAGTGGAATTGGGGTTCGCACTGCCAGGAGCATTACCGGCTCATGATTCACATCTTTACAGCAGCTTTGGAAGGAAAATGTGCTTCTCGCCAGGCAGACCTTCACGCACGTCGAGATGCCACAGTTTTTCCAGACTTTCCAAAGGAAGCCACAGCCAAGTGAGACATTCCTTCTCTTCTTCCAGCTTTCTTGGAACAATCTTCTTTGATTAGTGAGTGAGACAGATAGTTGGAAAGAAAGACAGACAGGCCGGGAATAGGGTTATAACGAGCAGTTTGCATGAGCCGCAGTCGCCGGTGGGAGGGTACTTCCATCCGCCCCTTGCTGGGTGGCTGCTGAGAGCCCCTGCTGTACACTGTGGTCCTCTAGCCCTTTGCCCTCCTCCATGGTTCCCAGCCCCTGTCCTCCTCTGTGGTCCTCCAGTCCTGCCCTCCTCCATGGTTCCCAAATCCTGGCCCTCCTCCACGGTCCCCAGATCCCGGCCCTCCTCTGTAGTCCCCAAATCCCTGCTCTCCTCCATGGTCCCCAACCCCTTTGTCCTCCTCCGTGGTCCCCAACCCTCTATCCTCCGTAGTCCCAACCCAGTGTCCTCCGCCACGGAGGACAAACCCCCTTCTTTCCTCCATGGTCCCTGACCCCCTGCCCTCTGCTGGGATCCCAACCCTTCTGTCCTCCTCCATGGTCCTGGACCCCCCTCCTCTCCTCCATGCTCCTCAAATCCCTGCCTTCCTCCATGATCCCCAACCCCCTGCCCTCTGCTGTGATCCCCAAGCCCAGGCTCTCCTCCGTGGTCCCTGACCCCTGCCTTCTGTCATGGTCCCCAGACAGCATCTTCTGATGCAGGTGGGAGCAGGGATCTGTCTCATCAGGGAGGATCACACTGCCCTAAGGCACAAGGCAAAGGAGTTGGGGTTTGCTTTGCCTGTTGGGCCTATGGCACAGGGAGACAGGTTGGAAAAGCAGCCAAATGACTCAGGCATGGCTGGCAGGTCCCGTGTGAGGGACAGAGGCCAAAGCTGGGGTGATGGGAGTTCCTGCTCTGCTCCCTGCAGCTGCACCCCCTCAGCCACCCCAGTCCTGGCACTCTCTCCCACACCAGGAGGAGAAACAAAACAAGCATCTCCAGGGAGTGTGTTTGGAAAATACCAGGTTTTATTAGACAGGCTGATGTTCAAGCTGACAGTTTAATCCCAATGCACATGATCACGGGCATCTACAGGGCCTGTGTCCCAGCTCCCTCCCTCCCACGAAGCTCTTGGGCAAGATGTCCACCCCCCAAATGCTGAGGGGGTGGGGGTTGGGGTTTCTCAGCAGAATGAAAATGTCTCCCTGCTCCCCATTTTTCCACTCCCAGATTCCCAGAGGTCTCCTAAGAAAGCTCAGTGAGAACTGGGCTGGGAACTGCAATCCTCTTGGGATCGACAGCCACTTGGATCTGTGGGAGAGGAGGCATCTCAGTGGCAGCATCTCCTTGAGCCAGCACAGAGCTGGGTCAGTGTGTGTCACAGGGAGCAGGGAACAGACCTCCAGTGCCATGGCTTTGGAAGGAGAACCAAAACAAACCATAGCAGGGGGAAAAGGGTTTTGGCTATCATGGGGGAGCCCCATCCAGGACACAGGCACCAGGGCTTTGCATAGGGTATGCAGGTGCTGCAGGGCAGAGGAAGGGAGGAGAGGAGGCGATGAGGGCTGGAAAATAAAGCAAGATAAAAGGAAACCAGAGAAAGGGGGGGGAGAACGATGGGAGTGGCCTGAGAGCAGAGTAACAGTGCCTTCAAGGTCAATACTCCTTGTGGGACAGGGGGTCTTTCCCTGGGTACCCCATAGGCTTTAGGGGGACAGAGGAACAAGGAAAGAGATGGTGCAATACAGTGCTTGCAAACAGAATTGTTTCAAGGCCTTTGCTTTCCGTGACAGTGACACACGGTGTGACAGCAGGAACAGTGACAACATCAGCCAGTTTCTGTTAGTGATTCTATTCCATTAGCTCTTAAAAAACCATGCAAACCAGCCTGACAGAGGAGAGTGAATGAGAGATGGAGAGAAAAACTGATGAGCAACAGGATCATGGAAAAGAAAGAAGGCACAACAGTGGAGGGGCAGCAGCACTGGGGCAGATATGAGACCTCACAGTACTCGTAAGCACATCCCTTCTCCCCAGACTGCTCTGGCTGCTGCTCTCCCTGACACTGCTTGCCTTCCCTTGCACCTCTGCTCTCTCTGCACTGCAGGCAGAATCCCTCTTCCTGAACTACGCCCTGCCCCATGCTTGGACGTAGATTTGGGTCTCAGCTTCATTAGTTCAGATATCAAGTCCTACCTTGAAGCAGAGGCCAGGAGCATTCAAGTCCCTGCAGCAGCGTCCCCCCAAACTCACCTGGACTCAAGGGGACCTCTTCTTTGCAGTGCCTGGGGGACATGGAGCTCTCCCAGACCTCCTGCCATAGCTCACGTCCTGTTGCACATGTGGAGATAGGGGGCACTGCCCTTCACACCCTCCCCATCACAACACAGCATTCCATTCCCAGCTTTCTCTTTCCCTCTTTCATTCCCTTTGCCTTTTTCTTGCCTCAGCCAGCACCTCCGTGTCCTCTTGCTTCTATTTAAGGTAAGTCCCTTTTCTCCAGAGGTTTCCTGGAGAGCAGCACTTGCTGTGGGTGTTTGGCAGGAGGAAGGACTTTCAGCAGGTCCTTAGTGGGCTTGAAGGTGCTGGTTTCCATCCAGGACAACATCTGTCTCCTGGTTGGTTTGGACTCAGCTTGGCAGACAGCCATGCTGTCCATGAGGGCCAGGTTTCAAGGTCAGCTGTCCATGGGGAACCTCACCTCGCTCAGGTGCTTCCAAAGCAATACTCCTTCAGGACTGAGCACCGATGCTCAGAGATGAGCCAACAAATGGCCAAAAAGGGAGGAGCTTGGAAAGCAAACCCCAGAAACCTGCCTGGACTGTCCTGGGGAGGACAGATCAGCAGGTGGGCAAAAGGGATGTGACCTTTTTAACTTCACAGCTAATGACCCCCCCTTCCTGACTCCCTCCACAGAATGGAAAAACACAGAGGACTGACTGAGAAAAGAGCAACATGGACTTGAACAAAGGCAAACTGCCAAACCCTCACCCTTGGAGCCCTGCTGGTCCACAGACAAGACTTGCCAGCATGGGTTTTGAGGTTAATGACACACGTAGGCATGAAGTGCCTTCTTCTGTGCTGGTCCGGGGGAAGGAAACCCTGCTCATATCTCCTTGTGGGACCATCTGATTTGGGGTGCTGGCCCTCCTTCTTCAGCACAGCTCAGCCACTGCTGGCTGCTTCTTTCCATCCCATTTCTTCCTCTGCCATGGACTTGCAAATCCCATCACGGCTGCCTGTCTGGAGCTACAAACGCCCCTGCAAACGCTCCTTCTTAAGTCAAACACCCACATGAAGGCTGCAGAAGATCAACTGAGCTGTTAAGTGAGAGCAGAACTCACCAGGTGACCTAGAAGTCCTGGAAAGAAAAACAAGATCAATATTTGCTGAGATTCGTAGCAGGTTTGTGCCTGAAAACAACAGCTGGGACATGGCCTCTCTTTCCTTGACCAGTGCTCCTGGTGATGCCTGGGTTCGTGTGTCACTGCTCTCCCCTGTGCTCTCATGCCGTGCCCTCGTTCTTGCTCCCTCATGGGTTCGGGGATGCAGAGGTTGAAATCCCTCTTCATGCACTCTTGGCACCAGTGGAAAAGCAGCTGCAGTCCTGCCCATGCACTGCTCATACTTACAGCTTAAACATTGCCTTCTACTCGAAAGAACAAAGATAAAATGTCAGGAATTCACAGTTTTTATTCTCTTTCTTATGCCCACCCATCTTCCCCTGCCATCGATGTCAACGACTCAAAGTCCTCATCATACGGTAGCCTTTGCCAGCGCGGCACTCAAAGGGTTAACAAACCATGGCTTCTTGGACAGATAAGACATAAGCTCATTCACCGGTAGGAACACATGGACAGTTGGGTTGTGGGTCACCTTAGGGTTTCCTGTAGCGATTCTTTGGAGTTTCGCCACAGCCAGTGACGTCGCAGGAGAGGACGTTGGGCTTCTTCCCCAAGCCGATGCTTCCCAAGAGATCGGGAAGCTCCCGGGTGATGGCCTTCTCGATCTTCTCTAGGAAACACCCTCCCATGTAGGAACACTGCTGAGACAGCAGCTTAAAACTGGTGATGGGGTTGATGCCAAAGAAGTCCTTGTAAGCCTCGCGGTTGGGAAGGTCAAATTTGCTGACATTTGTCTTTGCCAGAATGGACTTAAAGATAAAGAACCTGTCAGGATCTTCCACAATGTCCCTGAACACCAGTTCTCCATCGCTAAAGAAGGTCATTTTGTCCTTGTAGGTCTGTAGATAGCGATCGACCAGCAAGGCGTGGATGCGCACCCGGATGGCGTGCTGGCGGATGAAGGCGATCTTGTTTTCCATCCTGTTCTCAATCACCTGGTTGAGATCTTCCAGGAGCGATATCTCTTCTTTGAGGAACAGATCTCTGTGGGTTTCTGGATGGTAGTCATGGGGCCAGAAGGAGCTAACGTACACCCTGGGTGGCTCCGTGACGTTGATGAGAGGAGCCAGGCTCCAGAACAAGGCGCCATAGACTCTCATCAGCTCCTGGGTAGCGAGGCTGTCGGCTTTGTTCAGGATGATTCGGATCTGAGACTCGCGGCCCTTCAGCTGGCGAAAGAGCATCTCCAGCTCCAAGCCCACGTCCAGCTTCGTGGGGTCAAAGACAACAAAGATGAGATCGGCTCTGTCAATGAACCACTGGCACACATCGTTGAATGGGTAACCTGGAGGAGAGGAAAGAGGGAAAATCCAATGCAGGATGAGTCCCTTCATCAAGGGATTGATAAACCGTGAGCCTGCTGTGCCTCCATCCCCATTTGGGTTGTATGGGGTGCGAAGCACAGCGGACTTCCCCTGTAGCCTAGAACCTTTTTCTCACATGCTAAAAACACTTTGGAGCTTCTTGGCAGGAAAAGCCATGCCTGGGTGTCTGGGCCTGTGACTGCCTGTCTCTCTCACCCTTATCTTCAGACCTTCTTCCTGATGCTGGCCACAGGTTCCTGCTGTTCCTGTGAGCAGATATCGAATCACAGGATCAGAGAATCATTATGGTTGGAAAAGTCCTCTTAGACCATTGAATCCAACCATTCCCCCAGCACTGCCCCAGCCACCAGTAAACCATGTCTCCAAGTGCCACATCCACACATCTTTTAAATCCCCCCAAGGGATGGTGACTCCACCATTGCCCTGGGCAGCCTGTGTTGTGTCAGGATTCTTCTCCGTTGTGCTTCAGTCACCTCTGTCACCTCAGATCATCACAGCATCTTTTCTGGGGTCCCTTAGAAGAACCCAGTGAACCCCTACCTCTTTCTTGCTGCTTGCGGTTTTCGATGATGCCCGGCGTGTCCACGAAGGTGACTCGCTCCAGCAGTTTGTGGGGGACCTCAATGCCTATCAACTTCTCCAAGAAGTTCTGCCCAAACTTCTCCAGGGGCGAGAAGGAGCGGGCGCTGTCAGCAGCCATCACGATGCCCTCGATGGTCTTCAGCTTGGGGCCGTGCATGATGACAGTGAACTCGGAGGTGGTGGGTTCTGCCCCTGTGCAGCAACAAGAGGAGCAGCAGAGGCGTGAAATCCACGCCAGGCTATGGACACAACGGGGCTGGCCTTAGACCGGGAGCATTGGGAGCATTGCGCGTTTCTCAAGACATGCAGGGGCAAGACAAGCAGCATGAAATTCCAGCCCAGACTTCTTGGGAAGATGTCAGTGGGGTTGTTTTCTGTGGGGACTGGTTTCTCTGGAAGTGGCCTGACTGCACAAAGTGCTGTGGAGAACCATCTCCCGGGAGCCCTCATTACCACAGCGCTGATCTGGCCATGGACATCTGCCCTTAGCTGTGAGATGACGTCCGTGGGAGCAGGGAGGAAGGAGGGGGAATGGCTTTTCTCTTGGGAGGGTGAATTAGCTGGCTGCATGTGAGGAGGGATGGGGAGAAGAGAAAGGTGAGTTGCCCTTTTGACGTGACTGCTGCTCACGGGGTCAGGGTTGGGAGCTGTGAGCCCTGTGCTGCAGGATGAGGATGTTGCGGGAGAGACACTCTCCACCCTCAGAGGGATGGACAGACTGTGATGGGGAACCTCTCCCTCCACATGGCACCACAGCCAGGTGGCACGGAGCAGATCCCAACCTCCCTGCTGTAACGAGGGATCGAAGACACACGGCCAGGAATTGCTGACTGCATGGATGTGGAAATGCAGGTGCCGGCACCCCCTTGGCAAAGCAGTGAGTGTGGTACCTGTGTAGAGCTGGTAGGGAGTGTTGTCCAGCCCCAGGAGGTAGTTTATCATGGAGGATTTGCCGACGCTCCATGGTCCCAGGAATAGCACCATAGGCTTGGAAGTGATCTCCCCATCTGCGGAGAGGGGAAATAACAAGAGGAAGTGAAGGAACAATAGCCGTCGCCGCCA
The DNA here is from genome assembly GCA_013397115.1 of Edolisoma coerulescens. NCBI lineage: Eukaryota > Metazoa > Chordata > Aves > Passeriformes > Campephagidae > Edolisoma > Edolisoma coerulescens. The sequence goes on from VWZW01000485.1 coordinate 298,438, forward strand.
TGCGATTAACTCCCGGCTGTAACGAGCATCCCATCTGAGCGGCACGGTGATGCTGCCGGGGAAGCAGCCACCCTTCGGGGGCCACCAGCCATTCGCCAGCCAAGGCAGCGCCCCACTGGCTGCGGGAGTGGGACGGCCCCGTGCTCTGCGGCAGAATCCACCTCACTGCCTGACCTTCTCCGAGGTGTAGCCCTTCTTAGACTACGGAGGACTGTAAGGTCTTTTAAGCTTTGTCTCAGTTTGTTTCTGGTTTAGCCCAGGTGAGTTTGGGGCTGGTTGCAGGGTGGGGGTGTTGTTTGAAGGCAGCCGCCGCAAAGCACGGGACATGCCATGGAGGAGGCCATGCTGCAGCCAGGCCTTGTGCACAGGGAGCTGCCGTGGATTCAGGATCAGCCCTGCAGCGCAGGGCTTGGTAAGCGCAGTGCAAGCCTCATGCCAGCTGCCTGCAAGCCTTTCCACCATGCCCTCACAGGGACCTACTCCCAGGCCATGCCTCCCAACCCTCCGGCCAAGCAGGAGGTCACTGCCTGGGTGTGAGCTGGGTGTGAGGCTCCAGGTGGGTGAGGGGAGGGCAAACAGCCCCACTTTGGGTTTGGGGAAAGACAAGAGGGGACTGAACTATAGTCCCCATCCTGCATTCTTCAAGTCTCACCGTTTTCTCCATGAGGATGGTGACCTGACCCATGCCATGCCATCAGTCCAGGAGCACAGAGGCCCCTGGACACACACAGCCAGTGCCCCCAGGAGCAATCCCTGCTCAAACAGGACTCATGCAATCAGCTTGTGCCCACACTGCTCGACCCCCCCAGCCCGCAGGACACCAGGTAGGCAGCCGGTGGAGCCAAAGGAGCCCAGGGCCTATGCAAGCCCTCAAGCTGTGCCTGGGACACATGGGAGCCTGTGAGTCCAAAACAGGACAAGAATGGAAGTAAAACTGGGTGAGTTCCCAGTTCTATGCTCCATCCTATGCTCAGGGCGGGAGAGGGTCCATCCCATTGTTGCCAGCAGGAGTTCAGCCAGGGGATGGATGACATCAGAGGAGCTGGGAGCTGCTGTCTCAGCTGGAGCGGAGCCTTCCCCCATGGCCCAAGGCAAGGAGATGCCCTGGGCAAGCTGGTCTGCCCTCAGCACCTTCTTTTCTTCCCCATGCCTTAAGGCAGAACTATTTTCTGTGAAGTAGCCGAGAGCCCCTGGTGCTCCATGGCTGCCACCCACGCAGGAGCCAGCAGCTTTCCAGCAAGCCAGGGATCCATCTCCAAGGTGGGGGAAGCCACAAAGCCCCCATGGTGCTGAGCTCCTGCCCCGAGGGTGCTGGAGGGCACTGCATGGCAGCTTCACACTGAACCTCACATCTGGCCATGGGAGCAGGGACTGGGGAGAACATTCCAGCCTCTTCGTGCTGTATCTGCCCATTACAGGCTCACCATGTCACCTCTGGGGAAGGGAGTGGGCTGGGAACATCTCTCCATGAGGCACTGCTGCATCCATGCAGCTCAGCCCTCCTTCACAAAGCAGGGCAGCACCTCTGAAGCAGAGGATGGATGGCTCTTCCCGCACCCCACTCCCTCCCTGCCTGGCAGCTGCAGGAATCCAGCCTTGTCTTCTCACGTGGGACCAAAACAAGTGTTGAAACCTTGGACTCTCATTATTAATCATTCCTCTGCTGCTCTGTCGCCGCTGCTCTGCTCTCTTGCCAGCTTTAATTAGGTTACGGATGGCTGTTATTATTACTATTATCCCTGTGATGTTGTGCCAGAGGTTTGGGGTGGGTCTCTGTGTGCTCTTTCATAAGACATCCCTGGTCATGTGTGACTGTGTGAATGTGGGCACTTGTGGGCTCTGCTGCACATCCCCCTCTCTGCTCCACGGAGCCAAGGAGGGCAGCGACGTGGGCAGCCCCCCTGCCTGGTCACCCACAGCCCCTCGAGCCCCTCTCTGCCCAGTCCTGGGCTGTGTGGGCAGTGCCAGGCACTTGCAATTCTGCAGGAAGTGCAGCAGCTGCAAGGATGTGAGGCCGTGTATGGATTCTCCTGCTGCTGCCCAGAGGCTGGGAGAGAGGCAGCATCTCCCACCCGGGAGGGTGCTGGCCTGGCATCTGTCCCTGCTATGTCCCCGTGCCGTGTCTGTCAGCAGCAGTTTGGGTCAGCTTGATGGTCCGAACAGCGCAAAAAAGCCGGAGCTCGCCGGCGGCCGGGCGGGGTTGGCGGCAGCTCCATCACCGCGGCTCTCTCCAGCCACCCTGTGGCTGCTCGCTCCCAGCTCAAGCTCAGACGAGCCTCAAACTTATCCTTCCGCAGAGCCTGGGACTGCTTGGGCTGCTCAGCAGTGCGGCATAGAAGCAGTTTGGATGTCCAAGCAGTTTTCTTTCCTAGAGCAGTGGCTTTCTGTGAGGTTTTTCCATGTGGCAATGCCAGACTGCCCTTGGAAGCACTGCTGCTCTGGGGTGGAGAAGAGACAGCTCTGGGAAGAACTTAGAGCCCCTTCTAGTGACTAAAGGAGATCCAAGAGAGCCAGAGAGGGACTTTGGATGAGGGTCTGGAGTGACAGGGCACAGGGGAATGGCCTCACACTGAGAGAGGGCAGGGTTAGATGGGATTTAGGGAGAGATTCTTCCCTGTGAAGGTGTGAGGCCCTGGCACAGGTTGCCCAGAGAAGCTGGGGCTGCCCCTGGATCCCTGGAAGGGTCCAAGGCCAGGTTGGCTGGGGCTTGGAGCAACCTGGGATAGTGGAAGGTGCCCCTGGCCATGGCAGAGGGTGGAACTGGATGGGCTAAGGTCCTTTCCAACCCAAATCATTCCATGATTCTATGATTAATCCTGGGCAGGGCCTTGTCACCCCTTGTCCTCAAGCCCAGCAGACGTGCCTAGTGTGGCCTCTCGCCCAAGTGCAAGTCTGTCCTGAGGATGCTGAACAAAGCAGAGGACCTAGCAAAACCTCCTTCGTCTCCTGGCTGCAACTGAGCCACGGGCACCAAGGTCTCCTCTGTCCTCAAGCCACCCAGGAAGGCTGGAACACATGGGGAGACTCCCAGCATCACCCACGCTTCTGTCCCACTCCTTCGCCACAAACACCGCCGGCCATGTGCCCATGGCACAGATCCAGCAACCCTCGAAATGCTGGCTCCCTCGCTCCCAAAGCTTCCAAATCCATGAGTATCCTCACGACACGTGTGCCCACAGACGGAGGGAAGAACCCACGTGGCTGCAGATGGCCTGTGCCTCCCCCATGTGCCCCGCCGTGCCTGCACCCACCCCGGCAGCACGTGTGCGAGCGCCTGAACCCGAGATGAGATAAGACAGCTATCGGAATATGCTATAAATACCCACAGCCCTCTCCACTGCTGGCACGCCGGCACGGCAGGGAGCCAGAGGCTCTCCAGGCACTGGCAGGGCTCTGCTGTGGCCGTGTCCAAAGGAGCCTGGTTTGGCAGGGTCTGGCAGCGTGGCTGTGGGGCAGGACAGGAGGGACAGAAGATGGGATTTCCCTGCAGGAACACTGTTCCCATGGCTGAGCTCCGGGCCCAGGGGAAGGGCTGGGTGTTGGCTGGCATTTCTTGGACTGTGTCCCATCTCCTGATCCTCCGGGGGGGCCTGGCAGCACACCCTGAGCAGGATAGGCAGGGAGAGGAGCCAGCTCAGGCTTCTGAGGGGGCTGACACTGCTGGGCAGGGGCCAGCCCATGTTACTGGGACAGCTGCTGTGGGATCAAGGGTGGACATTCAGGAAAGTTTCTGCATGTAGGAGAGCGAAGGATGGGAAGAGGTCCCCTCTATAGGATGAGCTACCAGCTGGGCTCCTCCAGTTCGTGCTGTGGGTGAGAGATCAACCTACAGGTCCAACACATATAATCATGGAATTGTTTAGGTTGGAAAAGCCTTCTAAGATCACCGATTCTAAATACTCCCACAGCACTGCCAAGGCCGCCACTAACCCATGTCCCCAAGTGCCACATCCACAGGGCTTTTAAATGCCCCCAGGGTTGGGGACTCCACCACTGCCCTGGGCAGCTGTGCCAGTGCCTGACAGCCCTTTCTCTGAAGAAATTTTCCCAATATCCAATCCAAGCTTCCTCAGGTGAAACTTGAGGCCATTTCTCCTTGTCCTGTCCCTTGTTCCCTGGGAGCAGAGCCCAACTCCTACCTGGCTTCACCCTCCTGTCAGGGATTTGAGAGTGAGAAGGCCCCCCCTGAGCCTCCTTTTCTCCAGACTGAGCCCCCCACCTCCCTCAGCTGCTCTCATAGGACTACCAGAAATGCCTTTGGACCCTGGCCAGAGGAATATGCTGCCTCTCAGTCTTAAACCAAGAGGAAAAGGTGTCAGAGCCTGGGCGAGGTGAGGATTGGAGGGAAGGATGGGCTGTCGGGATGCACAGAGTCAGGCTGGGGACACTGTCCTGGTGGGGATGGCGGGTACCGGCTCCGCTCGGTGCCTGGGAAGTGCGTCTGTGTCGGGACAGGAGCCCGGGAAAGCCGGAGGGCAGCACAGAGCGCAGGCAGTGCCGGCAGCATGCAGGGAGCAGGCGGCGATACCAACCTGTGGCCGAGGAGCCCAGGGTGCGTCCGGGGTAAGCTGTTAGCGAGGGACACGGGGAGAGAGAAAAGGAACCGTGAGTCCAAGGAGGGATGCGACAGCCCGGGTGTGGTCCAGGACAAGGAGGGAACTGATGGCCACATTCCCAGCAGGAGACAAGGAGTTACAGCCTGGGAGCGACCTGCAGCTCCCAGGACAAGCACTGAACCCCTGTCTGCCCTGCAGGGCGGGGATGTGGCTCGGGGTGCCCTGCATCCCAGCCCCTGCTCTGCGGGGTCGTTGCCTTCCCTGGCACCACCCACCGAGCACATGGAGCCCAACAAGCCAGGGTTAGACAGCCACCAACCCAGCGGTAGGGTCACCTGGACCCAGCCCCTGTGGCTGGTGATGGCATCTGGGAGGTCATTCCCTACACAGGGACACTTGCTAATTAGCATATATCAGTAATTAGGGTCACCAGCATGCACCACAACCTGGTGTGACCTCACAGCAAGCTTCTCATGGCTGGACTGGGAGAATCCCTCACCCTCAGCTAGAGATAGTCCCTCCAAGCACAGAGTTGGACCCAGCCAGAGCATGTCTGCATCCACGTGGGATGGCAGAGCAGAGAGGCAGGAGGGTGGCAGGCAGGGAGAAGGAAATGGCATCTGCCAGGCTTAAGCAGAGGGTGTGTGGGAGCTTTCTGAGATGCACCCTGACAAGTCAGAATTGATGGTGACAGCCACAGCTCCCGCAGGACTCCATGGGACTTTTCACATGTTGTGGGGAGCAGAGGAACTCCTTGGATTACACTGCAGTGAACAGAGCCGATGGGAAGGGAGACAAAATGGAAGGCTGCCACATAATGGAGGGGCCAGGGTGCTTGCCACGGCACCCCTTATATTGGCTTACACCTCCAAAGGTCACACATATTCCATGACAGGCCTGCCCCAAAGCTCTCCCAGCTGTCCTGCTCCTCTCTGCCAGCTGAGCCGGCAGCTCTGTGCCCTCCAGCCTCCCCCCACCACGGAGAGGGGGCACAGGGAGAGTTGGGAGAACCTCCCAGCCTGCAGGGACACCACTGATGGAATGAACCCACTCAGGACAGGGGCACTGTGCAGGGGAAGTGTTGAGAAGGCTCCCTGAGCTCCACTGTGTCCTCACCTGCCCTCCAAGGTCAAGCGAGTTCCCTGGGCCAACCCTGCAACTAATGTGCAGGTTTCTCTGATTACACTGCTAATGAGGGACTGGGAAAAGCTGGATCTGTGGCAAACTGCTGAGCTGTAGGTTTCCAGATGGGGTTGTGTGTGCCAGGGTATGGCTGGGCTGTCAGAGATCGTTCAAAAAGTTTGGTGTCCATAGAAATATTTTAGAGGGGAGCATGGCCAGAGTGTCTCACAGCTGAGACAAGGACTGGAGGCAGTGCAGCATCCCTGTGCCCTTCCCTGGGGCCAGGAGGGGGCTGTGGATTGCCAGCTCCAGGGGCACAGCACCGTGAGGGTGCCCCATAGGACACAGCAGGGTATGCTGGGACCTGACCTGGGGCCTGTCAGCCTGAGGGGTGGCTGTTCCTCACAGTGAGGTGGAACAGACCATGGAATGTTGAGCTGAGGTGAAGAGGAACACCGGGACCTGCTGTCTGAAGTGAGTCCTGCTCAGGGGCTGGGTCTGAGAAGGGCTGGGAAAACACGAAGGTTAATGGTTGTTTCCTCAGGAGCTGAGAGGGAGGAAGCCAGCAGGAGCCTGGGAAACACCTAAACACTTGTTTCCTCCCAAAAAGGGAGCAGGGAGGTGGCTGCTTGGGCATGATATGGATTAAGGGTAGGGTAGGATGTCCTGAGGGCTGGAAACTGAGGCTGGGGGCTGCATCCTCTGGCTGTGAACAGCAAAGTGGAGGTTAGAGCCCACCAGCTGCCCCTGTAACCCCAAACACCCACCTAAACTGTCCCAAGTTGAGTTGACAGCAAACATCACCAACACAGACCAGAGCAGCTCGGAGGGGAAGTTGGGGTGTTGCCAGGGGACAGGCCAGCAGCCATGGGGTGACAGTCAGGACATGTTATTGTGACCCTCAGTTACCCTCCCACACGGTGACTTCCCTGTGCTCCCCACTGGCTCTACACTGGAGATGGCCTGGCTGGGTAGGGAGATGTCCAAGCCTGCTTACAGAATGTCTGACCCAGACTTAGGAGTTGCAGTGGGGATGCCTGGAAAGCAGGAGTTCTGCTCTACAGGCATGTGCCCCAGTAGGTTGCCCAGCTGAATGTGGGGCCTGTGTGCTGGTGGAGCAAGGCCAGCTGTAAAAGAAAGATCTGTGGGGAACGTGTATCCTGGTCCTGCCTCACCAGGAGGGAGGGCAGGGCTCCAGGAGGTGTGGGCCCCGACACCTGGGGAAGCAGGCAGAGCTGCAGGACAAGGAGGACAACTTCAGGACCTTGGCAGAAGGCTGATATGGGCATGAGGTCCCGGGACACTGGCAGCAGGGACTCCAGCATCCCCTGGATGCTCAGGAGATATCTGGCCCTGGCTCCTGTGCTTGAATAGGTGTTCAGAAGAGAATTACCCCTGTGAACAGGGAACTTGGACTTGGGTTTGAGCCATCTGTGCTTAGGAAATGAGGCTGCTTGTGTTTCCTGGGTCACAAGAACTTCCTGTAGCTTGTGAGCATCTTGGGACAGGGCTGCACTTTCTTCTTCTGGAGGGACACGTGTGTGGCCTGGCTCAGCCCACACCATGCCGGGGGCCACGGGGACCTGCTCACCCCATCCAACATATCTGAGGTTGCCAAGGGCTGGAAACTCCAACTCCCAGGATGAGTGAAGGCTGTGGAGCTTGAGGAATACCCTGCCCACATGGCTGTGTCCTGTACCCAGCAGGAAGGATGCCAGTTCCAGCCACCCCCAGGAAGCTCATCCCCAGCCTTGAGAGGTCCTGAGCTTCCTTGCCAAGCCTGTTTTGTTGGGCCGTGATCTCTGCTTGGCAGGGGTACAGAGCATTGATGTTGAGCAGGTGGGAGACCCGAGGCAGGCAGGGCTCAATGCTCAGCCCACACAGATGGCCCTGACAGCAGATGGGCTGAGGCAGAGGCAGGAATTCCTGCTGCTGGGTTCACTAGGGCATGGCCTCTAAGCCCAGCGTGTTCATGGGCTCCTTGGGAAGCTGCAAAGGAAGACACACTATCCGAGGCTTCCCGTGATCTGCTCTCTGCGCTGTTATCTGCATCCCAAGGACCTGGTGGTGCCGGAGACCCCAGTGTCCGTGGCATTACCTGTGATCTCATGCTGCCTCAGCTCGTTGTATCTGTAGGAGTGTTCCAGGGGCTTGATGGAGGAGTGGTAGATCTTCCTCAGCCGCTGCAATACTCCTGGGGGGCAAAGCATGTGCGCAGATGAGAGGCAAACCCCACCGCACTGGGTGAGCCCCGCCCGGGGGCATTCCCTACAGGAGGGACATTCCCTGCAGGTCCCGCGGGTGGCCCAGCCATGGATCAAGGGACTTGGCTTACAGCTGAAGTCTTGGCCAAACTTATCCCAGTCACACATTTTGCCTAGAGAAGCTGGGGTTGCCCCATGCCTGGAAGTGTCCAAGGTCAGGTTAGACGGGGCTTGGAGCAACCTGATCTACGGAAAGTGTCCTGCTCGTGGCAGAGGGGTGGAATGAGATGGTCTTCACCATCTCTCCCAACCCAAGCTGTTCTTGGATTTTGATGCCTCTCCCCTGCTAATGTTTCCCACTGGGCACTGTCCCCATCTGCTCCCAGCAGCTGATGGAAGGAGCATCCTTCCTAAGTGCTGTTTAGCACTCAATACCCACAATCCTAGAAAGCCCTCCACCATAGTGCCAGGGCCCCCTGGCATGGCCCCTGAGCTGCTTGCTAGAAAAAAGGAGGAGCTTTTTCCACAGTATCTCTTAGCACTGCCTTTCCAGCCCAAACTGCCAACAGAGCCAGCAGAAGCAAACCTTAGAGTAGCAAAACGCAATATATAATTGGAATAAAATCCCAACCCTTTATTACAAGTTGCTCCAGGTTTCTTTGAGCAGGGATGTGCCTGATTCATCATCTGCACCTTCTAGCCTCTCTACCCTCCTAATTCTTGTAAGCCCTCAGGCATGTCTTTAAAATACCTAAAATATGTTAACCTAAGAGCAGCCAAAGGGCTGTTATTGAAGATCTGGCACTACTAGACCTGCAAGAAGCAAGGTTAAAATCAAAACACAAGAGAAGGAAAATCCTGTCCATGGTCTTAGGTGCAGGGCATGCATAGCTCCCTCACCTGAGACATCATCGGCAGGTTTTTCCTCGTTCAGCTTGAGGGTGTTCTCCAAGTGGGACCGGTCACGCTTGGTCGGCTCGCTGGCATCTTCAACCTCTTCTGAAGGAGAAAGCAAGGAGACCTGTTACTGCTGGAGGGGGAACCCACACAGGAACTCACACAAGCGACTGCCAGGGAGAGGGCATGGGGAGCATACACACCCCGAGCCTGCAGACACGCCATGCCCGCGGCAGCCGCTGTCACCCTTGGCATGCCACATGCTTTCCCTTTTGAACAGGCTCCTGGAGGCTGCCAGGGCTGTGGCTGCTGGGGGAAGTGTCATGGGCAACTGCTTGGCTCCGAGGAGGGGCTGGCTGTTTGTGGGGAATGCAAAGGATGTGCCTGGAAGGGGCTCCCGGGGCTGGGACGTAGCACGAGCACACGTGACAGCTGCTGCCCAACGGGGCCCTGGTGCTTCCCCCAGCAGCTGCAGCTCCGTGGGGCTTGGCCTCGAGTGCAGGCTTTGTGCTGCCACCTCTCTGTCTGCCCACTCCCCCAAAAACCTACATGGTGAGCTGGAGACGTGAGTGCCGAGGCTTGGGCTGGTTCCAGCTCTTGGGGGACAGGCCAGCCTGGCCCATCCTGGCTTCCCTGCCTTTGCCAGTGGGGCTGTTCCCTCCCAGTTCTCCCACCTCTGCCTCCATATCCCCCTGGAGGCCTCTGCACAGCGCCCTGTCCCTCATGGCTCCGTACCAGGCGTGGGGAGCATGAGGCAGCTGCCTCCACTGGGGAGGACACCCCGGTGTCCCCAAAACAGGGAGACAGAGGTGTCCTCGCCATGGAACTGCTGGCACACCAGGGCCTCCAAGAGCTTTTTGATATGGTGAGCTGGGTTGGACTTTAGCAGGGGTTTGGGGACAGATTGGGACACCAGGGTCAAGCAGGGCACCACTAAGCCCTGAGACTGTGTTGAGCACCTACTGAGTGTTGGGCTGAGGAAGACCTTTTGACTTGCCAAGTGAAGACACAGAGACCAAACTGGGTTTGCCTTTTGGGAAAAATGGGAGGCTTTTTGAGCTGGGACGTTACAGATGAAAACAACAAAAATACTAATCTGGGTCTGAAGGTTGTTGCCCAACCTGTGGGCCAAAGTCTACAAATATTTCTAGGAAATCATGGTGGGGGGGGCGTCCCTTTTCCCTAGTTAGCCTTTCACTGATTGAGCAGGGCTGGTGCCTCAGCAGCTCATTGGCCTGGATTAGTTCTTCACACCTTCCCTACGAGCCACGAACTGGTGGAGAGGAGCCCCATCATCCTGGGCACATCCTGCCCCTGCACAAGCTGAGGGCTCGGAGGACTCTGCGGGTGGTGGATAAAGAGTCTTTAAGAGATCTGCGAGTGCTGAAAGGGGCCTGGAGGTTAAAAGTCTTATCCATGTCTACATCCCTGAGGAGAAATCACGGACTTGGCGTGGAGCGAGGGGAACATCAGTCAGTTTTGGCACCACTGCGATGAGCGCCCGCATGACAGGCATCCTGCTGCGGCCTTGCTGCCCACGGCCGAGCGCGGTTAGCGGCGGGCGGGGAAGCACAAGCGTTAGGAGAGGGCCATGCACTAGGCGAGGTTTAATGTGCCAAGCTCAGCTCCGCCGGGTTGATGGGAGGTCACTCTCGCCGCTACAGCACACCCACAAGAAAAGACTCCAACCTATCTGGCCATGCCGGGGCTCAGTGGCAGCTGGGGGGGTGCTGGGGACCTCTGTTCCTGCCAGTGGGGTCTTGTCTGCAGGGGGGTCTGCTGCTGCTGGGGGGTTTTCCGCCACTGCAGGGGGGTTTGCTGCTGCTGGAGGGTCTTCCACTGCTGTTGGTGGGTCTTCTGTTGTTGGTGGGTCTTCTTTTGCTGGTGGATCTTCCACCACTGGTGAGTCTTCTGCTGCTGGCGGGTCTTCTGCTGGTGGTGGGTCTTCCACTGCTGCTGGTGGGTCTTCTGCTGCATCCCCACAGGGTGAGTGATGGCAGCTGGCAGGGCCATCCCTGGCTTCTCCTGTGCTAGCAGCTGCTGGTTTGCTGTGGCTCTTTTTGTTGAAAGTGCCGGCTGCTTCCTTGTCACTCTCTTCAGCTTTGTTCTCTGGCCTGTCACCATCTTCGTCAGACTCTTTCTCCTCCTCAGACTCTCCCTCCTCAGACTCTTCCTTGTCTCCATCTACCTCAGACTCCCCGTGTTCACCTTCCTCAGACTCTCCCTGCTCGTCATCTTCTTCTGAGCTCTGCTCTTCCCTTCCCTCCTCTCTCTCGGGAGCAGGTACTGCTCTTGGCTCCTCTGTTTGCTCTTCCCCAGGCTGCCCTTCCTCCTGAGAGCCTCCTTTCTCCGTGCCGGGCTCCTCATCCTCCCGGCCACGGATGTCGTCTTGCGTGCCAGGCCCACGGTTCCCTCCATGATGAGCTGCCATTAAATCCTCCCCTGAGCTCTGTTCTTCCTGGCCCTGGTCATCGCTGGTCTCCTCTGTCTGGCTGTCCCCTGGCCCCAGGCCCCCGCTCAGGCCACCTGCCGGCTCTTTCTCCCCCTCTCCACGTCCCTCCTTGGTGATGCCAGGCAAGGAGGCGCTGGCAGTGCCACTGTCTTGCTCCTCCTCAGGGCTGCCATCGGCTGCCTTCTCCTCCAGCTGGGGCTCTGTGGCTGGCAGGGGGCTCTCGGCAGCACCACCACCATGGCTCGTGCCGGAGGCGCGCGGCTCTAAACGATGAGAACAGCTCGGTCAGTCCCACCCGTGCTGGCGTGTGGCCACCAGCGCACCCGCCAGGGCCCTGAGGGACGAGTTGTGGCTGGTACCAAGAGGGTTAAACTCTTCCCTAAGCCTTCTCCAGCTCCAGCTCAATTTTCTGTCCCTGTTGCAAGAAGCTGGGTGCAAAGATGTGTTTGTGGGGAGCAAAGCAGAGCTGGCAGGGGCTCTATGGCTCTGCTGGCTCTGGGGCTGCTGCCCGCCCCAAAGCATTGCAGGAAGGTGGCAAAGCTGCCCTAAAAAATGGGGAAAGGAGTAAAAATAGCAAATTTTGAAGGGCTGTGGGCACTTGGCAGGTTAAAAGGGTCCTTCCCCAGCCCTGACTTGAGAGCATCACACCAGCCAAGGTGGGCGGTGAAGTGAGGGGGAGGAGGAGGAAGGGGCTTCCTGGCATGAGGGGCTGCCCAGCATGGAGCCCTGCCTTCCATGGAGTCCTGCCTTCCACAGGCAGGGCCTAACCCTGGCCACGGGGCTCGGGAGCTATTTTTTGTGAGTGTCCCTTCACTAGGAAGGCATGTGCCATGCCGTGCGGCTGCTGGGGACACGAGTGTGTTCTGTGGCCCAGGAGAATCCATCCGTATTTTCCATAGGCTCCAACTGCAATTTAACATCAGTCAGCGGGTGCCAAAAATAAAAGATCACGGCTATACTGTCTCCGTTACAAACAGTTGCTGCTAGTCTAAATAATCCCCCCAAACGTCTCATGCCAGGGGAGCATTTCAGAGGAAAATAATTCCTTTGTACTCCAGCTGGCAAGCAGATGCCAAGCAGGAAAAAAGGCCACCTCCACCCAGGCTGCGGGAGGAGAGCGGGCATGGCCAGCCTTCTGCGCTGTGTCCGTGCAGGAGCCACAGGGCTGGGTCCAACAGGACCTTGGCAAAGCTGGAGCTCGCTGAGCTTGGCCACAGGGACTGTGGTGACTGAGCACAGGAGGAGCTGGGCTGGGGTCAGCACTGTGTGAGCCCCAGACCCTTCAACCCAGTTTGCCGTGTCCAGGGATCCCGGGTGGGTGGTTGTATCTCCATGGCACCGGGGCTGGGAGCTGGGATCAGGACACACTGGGAGGCTTGTGCCATGCCAGCAGCAGGCACTGGGAAGGACAGGCTGCCCCCCAGCCTGCCCTCGTTCCCAGTGGCTCTCGGTTCCCTGGCACAGCAGAGCTGCAGCCGCTGCCACAGCCCCTCACCCTGCCCAAACCGGATGCACAGGTCACCCTTGCTCTGCCCTCGCTGATCTCCGTTGTCCTCTACTGGCACACAGCACACAGGTGCCTCCAGGCTCCCAGTTCAGCTCCCAGATGGAGGGAGATAGTGGTGGGCAACTCCCACCCCCCTCCCTCCCACCCCTGTCCTTCAGGTCACCTTCCTGTGAGACCCCCAGGACCTGTAGGAGCTGCTTGAATGGGGATATCTACATCTGACCTGCAAAGCCCTGAGTGGCTGGGGGCAACATGCCCCTGCCTGGCCCTGGTGGCCTGGAAACTAGCCTGAGTCAATGGAGGGTCCCCTCAGCTGATGGGAACAGGGATATTATCAGTTTGGCCCCAAAACAGCTGGTGCCCTGGAGGGCTGGGAGAGGAGCGAGAGTCAAAGTGGAGGAGGAGAGCAGGACCAGGCAGAGGAGACTCTGAGAGTCTTGAGGGCTTTGTCTGGGGTCTTGTGTGTCCCCTCTGACCCAGAGGGGCCATCACCCACCATGGCCAGGCACAACAGCAATGCCAGTGCCCACCACGAGCCATCCCTCGTGGAAAAAGGGAAATATCTCCCAGGCGCTCGGATGGGGAAGTCCCTGCGGGCGCGCTGGTCACGGGCTTTATTTCCTGTGACCTTCAAGGTCTTACACAAAGTCCCTGTCCCCTCTCCACCTCCTTCTCCCTGTTTCCCCTACATGGTCTCCCGATCCATGGTGAATTGTGCTGACCTGCACATGGCCGGCCGATGAGTGCAAAATGGGCCGAAGGTTACGGGCTTAACACCCTCCGGAGGCTAAAAATACGGCACGGCAACTGTACGGGGGATCGGGAGGAGCAGCCCCGCTGAAGCCCCCGCCCCTCGGCCGCTGGCCCCAGCCCCTCGCCCCGCTGCCAGCCAAGGGTGACGTCCGCACCTGGGGGCCCCCGTGGGCTCCGGGAGGGGACAGCCACGGTGTAAAGTGACACCGGGGCTCCCCGTGTTCACACCTTGCATTGTGCCAAGCAGATGGGTGGCATCGGAGAGGAGACCTCGCCCTTTTCCCCTCGGGGACTTGACCTCCCTGCGGGTCCCTGGCTTGCACTCTGCCCATGCCACCCCTATCTCATGCTGGGACTTTTATGAGCTGCCAGGGGACACCTTCCCAGGTGGTGACAGCGGGGATGGAGACCCCCCGGCGCGGTTCTGGGTGCTACAGGGTGCCGTGGCTGGTTTGCCTGTGCGGGAAGGAGGGGCATGGCTGAACATGATGGTGTCCCCTCCATCCCTGCACAGAGATGAACAGCAACGACCTGATGGCAAAACGGGTCCTCCAGGAGGACGGTGAGAAGGGACAGATGGGCACAGGTGGCCCTGGAGGGACACACTCCCCCTCCAGCAGAAATCGGAGCCCTGAGCGTGGGGCCGGCGATGGCAGGGCTGCGGGGAAGGCTTTTCACACGCCCCCTTCCCCTGCCCAGATCCCAATCCCTGCTTCTCTGGGGGTATTAGCCACTGGCTCCTGCAAGTCCTGTGCTCCCCGTGTCCTCCCAGGGGGGTCTTGGCAGGACTTTGTATCCCAAATATCCAACCCTGCCTTTATTCTGGCAAAGCCCTTTAAAACCTCACGGAAAATGACTGCACACAAAGAAGCTGTCAGGGAATTCCTGGGATTTTCCAGCTGCAGACCCCTCCTTTCCTGTGAGACCCTATTTCATGGTGATGTCCCTGCCCTCCAGGCTCTGTGGGGCCCCCATGGCCTCCGTTCAGGGCCATCCCCCCAGTGCTCCTCCAGCTCATGGCCCTGCCAGCCCAGGACTCAGAGCAGGTGGGAGCCCGGCTCCAGCTCCAGTGTGGGGTCAGCCGGGCCAACAGCTTCAGAGGGAAGAATCCCACTGGTTTCAAGCAGCCCAGAGGATACAAGCACAAAGATGGGGCTGAGGATGGGGTTGGCTCTCCAGACCCTTGTGCACCCCAAAACCCAGGATGCCCAGACACATAATCAGGTCCCAGAGGCTTCGTGATTCCAAAACACCAGCATAAAGCAAATATATTCCTGCAGGGGGATATATTTCAATATATATATATCCTCAATATATTTCATTGCAGAGGGAGGTCTAGAAAACAGTTTTGTCAAACTAACTTGACCTCATTTGTAAAGAAAATTTTAGGTTTAGCTAAAAAAAGTTATGAAGTGATTTGATTTCTATAAATGGTTGGATAGAACCATATGATATTTTTATTAATATATGGTAAAGAAACCTCACCAGGATCTACCAAAGGGATTAAAACCAGGCTTGGAGCTTTCTAAATAGAGATGAAAATAGGGAATCACTGCTGCAGGGTGTTTCTTCCACTGTCTCCCCACACTTAAGGTCTGAAAAGAACCCTGAACCCTGACTTGCAGAAGACACGAAGATGAGGAAGGTGGGAGATGAAGCACCTGCTGCTTCCTGGCTGGTGAGATCTGGGTCCATCAGTGAGCAGATGGCCAGGAAACATCAGGTATTTTGGCACAGGCTGATGTCACACTGTACATAGAGGAACATCCAGCTGCGGTGTCCCTTGCAGCCTGGGGGAATGCTGGGGGACCCAAGGGACATGCTGTGGCATGGCTGGGGCTGGAAGAGCCCCTTCTTCCAGAGGAAGGATGTCCAAGAGGTCCCACTGTTCCTGTCCCCTGGCCTCCAGCCATGGGAGGCTTCACCAACCCACCCCAGGGGTGTCCCCTGAGGGACATCCTCTGTGCACTCAGAGCAAGACCTCCTGGCTCCCCATCCCTCCTTGGGTCATCCCAAGCATTCCTGGTCACCCGGTCACTCCTTGGACTTGCCAGCCTGGATTCTAATGCCTGATGTCCCACAAGATCCTCAAATCCATGGGAATGTCGGAGCAGACACTGCCTGGCCATGCCAAGGAGGGGCACCCAGCCCTGGAGTCTGACCTGGCAGCACTGCGGATACCAGCACACGGACCGGGCCACACAGCTCCAAGCCCTTTTCCATGGTGTACCTGGGGCTGTGCAACCCCAAAGGTCAAGCCACGTGCCCAGCTGGCATTGGGGCCATGCTGCCACTGCCAACACCCCATCCTGGCTCGGGATGCCTGTCCAGAGCCTCCCCTGCCCCTCCTGCAGCCCCCACTGGCACAGGAGCTCACAGCTCCCTCCAGCTGTCACTTACAAGGGAAATGTCCCCGTGGGCTGGAAATAGCTCAGTGGAGTCCTGCGCAGCCCCGGGGGCTGCTGCTATTCCTGCAGTGCTCAGGGAACAGGCAATTCCAGAAGCAATCTGGTCACCCTGACACAACAGCCAGGCTGGGATTTCACCAGCTCGGCAAGTGGGACACAGTGGGAACGTGGCAAGAGTGTTGTCCCTGGGCATGGCACAGCCCTCCCAGCCTGCCGGTACCTCTGTGCCACCAGGGCCACGCACAAGCAAGGTGTCCTGGCCTTCCTGCCCAGCTGGATGTCACCTACACACTGGGACAAGGATGGCTGATGGAGAGGGTGTCACAGCAGAGCCAACCTGCCCAGCATCTGCCTTGCTTTGCTCAGCCAACAGCTTGGAAGTAAGATAGGGCACTCACAGGGACCAGGGTCTCCTCGGGGTGAGGCACCAGGGGTGTGACAGGGATGTAGGTGGCACAAACACCCAAGGCACCTGAGGTACCCCAAGCCTCTTGTCTCACACACCCAATGGCAGTGGTGCCCGTGGCTGTGCTGGTGCTGGAGGGTGGAACAAGTCCAGTGAGGTGTCACTGGGACACAGGGGTCCCCACCTCTGGGGAGGCTGGTTACTGTGGGGACCGTTGGCCTGGGAGGTTCAGGGTGGGGTGTCCCCATGGCTGCTGTGCCCAGGGCCTTGAGCCCACACAAGGTGTCACAGTCCCACTCCCAAGATGTTCTGACCTGGGAGGTGAAGCCCACCCTAAAGTGACACATTCCAAGGTGACACATCCTGGGTGATGGGCCATGAGAATATGGTGATGGAGCTCATCCTGAGGTGACACCTTCCAGGATGAGGCAGGACGAGGATTCCCAGGAGCTGAGGCTCACACCTGCTGTCACCAGCAGGGGTCTGTGCCAGCCCTGCAGTGCCTTGCAGGAGGACACCACTGTGCCAGGGCTTTCCCCAAGTTCTCTCTCTGCTCAGAGGCGGTGATGGCATGGCCTGGAATTGCCCTGCCACTCAAATCCGTGATGCCTGCAGGGCCAAGGGATCCCCAGGGCAAAGCTGCTGAGCACAGTGGCTGGGCACTGCCCAGCCAGCATCCCCGTGGCCCATTCCTGGTGGCCACAGGGGCCACCCTTCCTGGAAGGGATGGCTGGGCTCTGCCTGAGGTGTGAGCGTGTTCCCCTGGGCAGGAGCAGATGGAGTATCGGGCGAGTGCTCTTGCCCAGCCCCACGGTGGGTGCTGGTCCCTGCCAGGCTCCCAGCAACCCCAGGGAGCTTTGCCAGCCCTGGCCATGTGTGCAATGAGCTGCTTTGGCAGGGGCTGTAAGAGCGCAGGCGCAGGGCAATTCCCACCTCCGACCTCTGGGAATGGTGGCAGCGTCCTGGCAGCCCCAGGTGCCACTGAACCTGAAGGATCACACCTTGCCATGATGTTCCAATGAAGCCCCTGGTTCTCCCCTGGACTCTCATCCCCTTCTCTTCCCATGCAGCCCCACAGCCTCATGGGATCTCCACAGGCACCAACAGGGGTTGAGTGGGAAGACATGTCCCAAAAATGGAAAAAACACACCCTCTAAGCCACTCCCTGCACCCCAAAGGAGCCGGGTCTAAGAGTTCAGCTTGGTGCCAAAGGAAAAGCAAAACTCATCCTGCAAATCCCAGTGGTCCCCGAGGAGCAGAAGCATGGGCAGAAGACATGCCACTGCAGTGGCAGTGTACCTACAGTACATGTACCTACAGTACTGGGGAGAAATACATGACCCCCAATAAACAGGTGGGGACTTGGAGGGCCCCTCAGAGCTGCTCCTGGGGCTGCAGGACCCCCATGTGCCTCCTGGCCTCAAAGCCTCCTCTGAGCTGGGGGATCCCGGTGCTGTGCCATGCCACCCTCAGCCAAACCAAGACTGGTTTGGCTGGTGGTCACCCCCCATGGTGACAAGCTTCTGATGTCCCACAAGGCCACCAGCTCCGCTT
>VWZW01000499.1:0-35383 GCA_013397115.1 Edolisoma coerulescens
AAAAAAAAAAAAGCTGAAAAAATTAATACCTTTAAAAGTAAGGGTACTCACAAATTCTAAAAATCCAACTTACTTGTATTAAATATTTTACAAAGGATTTCATGTTCTCACTGTTTTATCTTTTTTAGAAAGAAAAAGTTACATGTGCAGTTTTAAATTTTGCATCACACTTTGAAAAAAGTATTACATTTACGGAACCTTAATTCTTCCCATTTCACAACATTAACCACACATTAAAAACTTCGCCTTCCTGCTGTGTATTTTTGGGATAAGAGTTCCTTCCTTCCTCTGAAGTTGGTATTTTTCAAAAAATTTTGACCTAAAAGATGTTTTACGTTTACCTAAACCCAGCATTTCATACTATAATTTGTATCATTCCCACATTTTTGCTACAGTGATAATGCTTCTGATCTTTACTGTATTGAAAGGCCAGGGGAAAATAAAAGAAAAACAACACCTCCTTCTGGCCCCTGCCAAAAAACCCAAACCAACAAAAACCCCACAAAACAAATCAAACAAAAACCCAGCAATCAAACCAAACAATAGTAAAACAACAACAACAACAACAAAACAAAACAAACAAAAAAAAACCCAAAACCAAAACCAACCACCCAACCAACCAAAAAAAAAAAAATAAAACCAAAAAAAAGAAGGGAAAAAACCCTCCAAAAATCATAGTGAGAAAATAATTAAAGAGCACAATAAAAAGAAGTGATCAAAATTACTAACAAGCTTATGGAATACAGCTTTCATTACAACGTCTCAAAACCGATGAACTTTTACAGTAAGAACATTAAAGAGAGTCTTCCTTTCAGACAGTATCAGGTTTAAAACTACTGGTAGTGCTCGAATTTTTATTTAAAACCTCAGAATTTCATTTTAAGAATTTGTGAGCTCGTTGGATGCTGAACCTTTCCTTATACTCCACACTTTTTTCTGGAATAAAATGTACTAATAAGAATTACTACTTCCTCTAGCAAGAGGAAAACAAATTTGCTCATCTTCACAGATGAGGCATAAGAATTTAATTAAAAGATCAAGCACTAAAGTACAGAGTTTTCGAAACAAAAGAGCTATGACACAACAGAATCAGCATTAACACACTTTCCCAATCTGTTCAACAATTACAGAATTCCCCCACCCCTCTCCTGCCTCCTTGCTAAAACCTGTAGAAGACATAACTTTCTACATATAAGCTTACATTTTATTTGTAGGACTGCATATTATCCTTGTTCATTAGTGAAAGGATGACTCTTATAGGTGCTGACAAAGAGTAGTTTTCAGGAGAAACAATTCCTTCCAAAGACATTTCACATTAATATTTTGTTTTTAAACAAATTTTGTCTTTGCAAATCCATATATAAATGGTTTTGAGCAAAAGCATTAATATTTACTAAGCTTTTTCCACTATGAAACTAGCCTCTGATCTTTAGCAAGCAAAAGGCATGTGTGAAGAATGAAATATCATTTAATTTACAGAGGACATAGTAAACTGTTTGGTGAGTGAAACTGCATATCAGGAAAGGCAAAAGAAAAGCACTGCAACTTAGCAGACATTTTCAACATAAATTCTAAATATAGTCCTAATCTCCAAATATAGATTTTTTTTCCGCTTCTCATTTCTTTAAAGTTCCCTTTAAAAATAGTGCCACATACACTTGTGACAGAATTTGGGAAAAAAAAATACAGCTAAGAAAACTAAACACCTTGTCTTTCATGGTGGTGAGTTCTATGACTCAGCTCCCCTTGTACCTGCCCCCTTCACTGTAGTCTCCAGCCTGCAACGTGAAGCTGGCAGTGATTTGCACATCTTGTACATGAACAGAAACTAGGAACAGTCCCACACTGAACACTTAGAAAAGGAAATAAGCACAAGTGAATACTAATCTTTGGCTGAGAATTTCCCAATTCTTATTTTTTAGTTTCAGCTTCCTTTTCAGATCAAGAGACTGCAAATTTTGCTTCCTTCACAGAGAAAAAATGTTGTGTAGAAGCAAAGTAGTCTGGTGAAAATCAGAACACCATTAAAAGAAATCTTGTAACATAGATGACAAAAGTGCAAATTAATACAGTCAAACACAGAAATGATTGGCAAGTTTTAAAAATCACTGAACATGTGCTGCTTTGTTTCATTGTTATAACCCTGTACTACCTTATGGCACAGAAAAATTCTTATTCCTACTGAAGATGTGGATAGCCTACAGGCATTAGAAATACATATTAATAAGTAATGAATTAAACATTGATGGAGAGAAACAAATGTAAGCTCTCTAATTATGTAACTCTGGGTAAAATAATGACCTGGAAGATTGAAGCCCAGTAGGTATCAAGGAAAGATAAAACAAACAACATCTGTGGAAGTTGAAGCACTTAAGGCTATTTAAAGGTATTGTTGTAAATTCCTCTAAAGAAGGTTTGTTTCTTGTTTCAATATAAAGAGACTTAAAAAGAACTATTACATAACTTTATTCATACTTATTAGAAGTCTCATAAAAAGTCATTCCCATCTGGTTTATAAATCCTGATAATCCACTCATCTATAAATGCACAAAGGTCAGAAAGCATACTACAACTGGATTTTTTTAATGTCTACTTTTTTTTTTAATATTAAATAAGATTACATGTATAACTGGAGTCCATGATCTCATTTCAGAAACAAGATTGTATAAAATAATATTAAGTCCAGAAGGAGAAAACAGGAAGTTTCTCATTTTTAATGCATTCCTAATTTCTATTAATGGAATCTTCTGAATACTTTCATACTAAGCAGTTTTCATATGATCTATAAATTAACCAGCAACCTTGAAGGAATGCTTAATTCAGTCACTTAATATGAAAATACAACATAAAAAGTGCCTGCCTGTCTTTCAAGTAACAATGCACATATATCAAAATGAAGGGTCTGGCATTAACTTTAGAAGACATATTAAATAGCGTTTGAAAGAAAACTTCAGGAAACTACCCTCATGCCTCCTTAACCTCTTAATATTACATGGCCATGAAACTGTGAATTTTAACCCTTGTTGGTAATGTAAATTAATTTCTACAGATCATAAGTATAGAATGTGATAATTTTGCAGCTTTTCTTATGGAAAGAGTTGAAAGAGAAAAGCTTGTTAACAGCCCATTCATGACAGAGCAGTCAAAACCCAACACTGTTGCTTGAAAACTAGGAACTGTTTCTTTGCTTAAGAATTCAGTCCCAGCAATTTTAGAACAATTACCTACAGCATGACAACAGAACAGTGGGGAAAAAAATGGGACTTAGGTGAGACATATCTACTCTCTATGAGTTCGGTCTACTTTCTCATCCACTGTTCAGACTTCTCAGAAGGGACTACAGACACACTATCCCAAAGAGTCCCTCAGAGCAGATGACCTGCTTCACTACTCATCACCTGGAAACAGAGAACTGTAAAAAGCGAATCCCTCAAGGAAGATCCTGTGCAGCTGTTTAAAAAAAAAAAAAAAAAAAGCACCAATCATCTATGAAAATATTTTCTCTTTAACTATTGATAAAATGGCTGAACATTCCCCATATTAGTATAACAGATTATCACAGTACAAAGATTACTTTTGACAGGTGATGCTTCTGGAAAGCAAATTGAACCCATTCGGATTGCCATTGAGACTTTCAAAGTGATTAAGCTTTCATTCTTCACCACAGAATCTGTGAAATCACATAAAGTGAGATATTTAAAGTACTCAGAACATCAAGAATCTGACAGTCTTCATCTACACAGACAGAAAAGTTCTTCTCATTGCAAAAGTTTGGGTACATGTTTATTTGCTGCTGTCTTACTCTCATAAAATCAGAGAAGAGTGGCTTCAGACTTAGACTGGTCCTGAAAGTGTGCTGTCAGAACATAAAACAGACATTATGCCTGTCTTGTCTATTTAAATCCTATGTAGGTCTTATCAAAGTGTTTCACAAAGGAACAAGTGAGATGACCTAAAAACAAACAAGCAAATCCCAGAGAAGCAAATTACAAAAAAGACCCCCAGAAAACCTGTACCCTTTACAGATGATAAAAGCCAATTTCAAAACATTGGGCTGACAGAGTATTAGCAACTGTTTTGGGAAAAAAGTGGTACTAACTTCCTATAAGTAAAAACTAACACAGCTCTTGTTCAGAACACCCTCCCTTTATGCTAAAAATACTTTTAGCAGAAAAATTCTAACTTTATTTCCTGGCTTTGGGAAGTTCATAGAAATATTTGAGGCAAAACATATCTACAGTCATCTGCTGTCAGTTATTACCTCAACATCTGCATAACACCTTAGGGAACACAGATACTGCATAAGTTGTCACTGATTTTGCCTAATATCGAAATAGTTATTACATGACCTTTTTTGTTACTTCTGACTCATTACCAACATTATTACCACCTATAAAAGGGCACAAAGGTGCTTACAGAAATCAAGAGATAAAAGCAAAATGATCAATTTGGTTGCTGACATGTCTTGTTCAGAAAAAGAAAATTTAAAAATCATCTGTTTACAGTTATCAGAGAAATACCCCAGGAAGTGTGACGCTGTTCAATCCCTGCTCATGATATATAGAAGAATATTTAAATTATTTGAAACATACTGCAAAGCTAAAATGTCATCAGAATTCCAATTTTCAGTTTTGATTTTAAATTAAATATGTGCTCCCTTCATCCATGTAAGAATACCAAAGAGCAAGCTTACTGAAGTTTTTTTGTAAAAGGTCTCTTTCTGAAGCATAGTTTGACTACTCTCAGAAAAAAGATTAATGAGGCAGAGGATCCATTAGAGGGTTTTTTTTAATTTAACTACCCCTGGCTTATATTAATATCTGTAAATTCAGAGTGATTTTTCAATTCCCAAATGCTCCTAAAAGCCAGATCTTATGCTCTTGATTTCTGACTTCTACAATTAGCTAGGCAGTTCTAAAAAAAAAAAAAATCTCTCTAATGGAGACATCATTACAGTCTTGCATGCCACGTACAGAAGTACCACTTAGGGGAACTTAAACTGGACAAAGTTTGTTGGTGTGATTACTCATGTAAGAACATTATTTCCAGGAGTAAAACCCTGAAAAACTTTAAGATACAAATGTTTGTTCTTGTCATATAATGTGTTATATTTAACATGGAATAAAGGAGTATATTCACCCTTACACATTCTGACATACTTACAAATACTGTAAAACAAAACACATTTGGTGAAAACCATCATTTGTGAATCTATTGGTCTGTTATACTTCAGTCTGAATTTCACAGTAC
Source organism: Edolisoma coerulescens (assembly GCA_013397115.1). Lineage (NCBI taxonomy): Eukaryota > Metazoa > Chordata > Aves > Passeriformes > Campephagidae > Edolisoma > Edolisoma coerulescens. Next base: position 5,251 of record VWZW01000499.1, read on the forward strand.
AGTATTTAGCACAACACTTAGGATTTTAGCATTTACAGATACATTTCTAATCAACAAGATGTTGATTATGACTTGCTTTGAAAAGCAGAATGTAGCTTTTCCAAATACTTAATACTACAAACACATTTATACTGGAAAAAAAAAAAAGCCAAGGACAAAATTATTCCTCAATAATCCAGTTTTCATCCTACTGTTATCATCTTCTTGCTTCTCATCTGAAATCCTTGCTGGTTTACTGTTCCACAAAACCTGTATATGTGTCAGGAATCAGATCATCAACTAAAATATCAAATTATGGAAAGTAAACCTCTGAAATCTTTCAAAAATGCCTCACAATATAAGTATCCTACCATCAGTTACAAACTATATAAAAATTAAGAACTACTTTCACACTGTGTTGAAAGAAACTGCCTTTTTTTTTTTCCTCAGGGAAAATAAAGAGTAACCATATGTATCTCTTCAGGTGCCATATTTAAATGTGATGAGCAAACCTGCTCTTTATCCAAGTAATCAGGATTATAATCTGTACCCTGTTACCAAGAGGAGGTAGTGTGGAGTATCATAAACTCCTTTAAATATACTATGAAAACCTTAACTGGGCACTAACTTCATCACCTATTTTCAGTAAATAAACAAATAATGCTATTTTTTTAAGGCTGCAAAAAGTTATAGGATGTTAAAACAACAAGTATAAAAAATGAAAATATATTATAGGTATAGGTATACATTATGGAATGACTGTTTAACATAATCCATATGTCCAGCATTCAAATCTATAAATAATATTTGTTATGCTGTCAGATGAGGTTATGTTTAAAATGGATCTAGCAATTCTGACATCATAATTAAAAATGACCAATGTATTTAAAAACTAAAATATTGCCTTGTAGTTAAAAAGCCTAACATACTGTTATTAATTATGTTAAAAATTTATTTTTTTATCACTAAGATAACAATATCTTCTCAGATGAATTAACAACCAGTTATTTTACACAATGTATCTACATAGATTTCAAACTAAGAACATATTTTTGTCATTTTCATGAAATTAATAAAAAAGTACTTCTGACTCTATATCAGTACTAACGAAAACATCACTTTAAGTAAAAACCAAAACATCCCACACCCATCCATAATCACAAAACATTGACAGCTCAAGAAGGCAATAATTATTTTATCAGTTGGCAATTTATACCTGCAATCATGTCGTCCACAGTACTCATCTTCAGCAGTACCTGTTCAATTAAGCCAACTTCCGTGCTAGTCTGTAAATTACGGACACTTTTACGTAGAATTGCAGTGAACATACTCCAGATTTCTGCTTGGCACGTTACATCACAGTGCTCCAAAAGCTCTGACATGCATGTAATGCTCTCTGCATCCTGGATTATAAAGTTCATCTCTAGATCAAATTCGCCACCAACCAGCTAAAAAAGAAAACAAGAACAGCATTACAATATGAAATCCATAGCTTAGGGTCTCTCATACCTTCATTGTGACCAATACAGAATATGTTTTACATGATCAGAGAAGTAGTTTTGATAAGACAAACTCACAGCTATGCTCTGTAAGAGCAAATTAACAATCACACTATGCAAAACAAAGCTTGTAAAAAATATACACACTAATATCATAAAACACTACCTTCAGTTTTGTCACAGCGCTGAATACAGCATTTCAATAAAATAAAATCAAAATATATTTGAAGTATTCCTTCCGATGAAGTAATTTAAATGGCAGCCTGGCCCAGACAGAGGTAGTGCAGAACCTGAAAAGCTCAAGAAGCAATTGAGGCTTTTTCACCATTCTCTGAAATTTGCCTACCCAAAAATAAAAAGACATTGAAACTAACTTAACTTTTTCTCCTGACATAAGGCAACATTTGCCCTTAGTTATGCGGTTGGAAGACCTTACTGCCTTTTCCATTGTCCCACCCAAACAGTCATGCAGTCATGCCCAGAAAAAGAATCAGTGATCTGCTCTGGATCAACACAGACATAGAAAACTTACATTATTATACCATAGATCAGCTCATCGTGTGGTCAAGGAAACCTACTGCTGGTGCAAGGGAGAGACTGCACCAGGAGAGGGACAAGCATTCAGATGAGAAGTGAGTTAACAGCAGTACTGATGAAATGACAGCCTGACTCCTGTCTATCCAGGTACTGGCAAAACACTATCCAAAGTCCTGAGCCCCAACTAAATAGCACAACTACCAGGCATGAATCAGGAGGGAGGGAAAAGCAAACCAGCAAAAGAAGATACAGTCAAGACCAAATATATCTTCAGGAATAGAATTCAACAATTTCAGTCACTTGTGTAACTTAAAAAAGCTGAACTCAAGACACCCTACTGAACGGAATACGAAATTTAGTTTAAAAAAGAACAATCCCCTTTTAATGGTATAAACTTCTTTCAATTCTGAAGGAAACACAGCCTGGCTCTCATACATCCTACTTTATTCCTAGTAACTTTAAAGAATTTTGAAAGCACCAATGTGAAATTTCATAGAGTCATGGAATCACAGAATGGCTTGGGTTGGAAGGGACCTTAAAGATCATCTAGTTCCAACCCTTCTCCCATGGACAGGAAACTTCCACTTGACCAGGTTACTCAGAGTCCCATCCAGCCTCGGTCAATCTCTCTGGGCAACCTGTTCCAGTGCTTCACCACTCCCACAGTAAAGAATTTCTTCCTAATATCCAATCTAAACCTTCCCTCCTTCACTTTAAGGTCTTCACCCACCTCCCAGCCTATAAGAAAATACCCTTGCAAAAACTCCCTGTCCAGCTCTCTTTTAGGCCCCCTTTAGGTACTGGAAGGTGCTATAAGGTCTCTCTGGAGTCTTCTCCAGGCTGAACAAACCCAATTCTCTCAGCCTGTCAGTAACACTAATTTCAGTAACTGTAAATATATTACGCAAAATAATGGAATAAATTAATATTAAAATAATTCTAAGACTTTCTGTTCTATTTGTTTCATGGAGTTATATAACTAAAATTTCAATAACATGTTTTAAAGATATTCAAAGAATTATCTCTTACAAGTGCATAATTTCAACAGTCATTTTTAATAGAAGGCAATTCTGTGGCCTATTTAAAAGCAGTTGGTGTCGCCTTCGAATTAAACTCTAAAAAATAAGCAAGTTGAAATACTATGCAAACTTCTTTTTGATGGCTAAACCTACCCAAATATTCAAAGACTTCTTTCATACCCAATCTTCAGACAATTAACACAAGTAAGCAAGGACAATCTTTGGCTTCCACCCTAATTCATACCTTTCATTCACTTTCAAATTACTTTTTCCTCTATCAATTAATTGCTAATAACCAATTTATAATTTTGTAACATAAAAGCTTCTAATATGCTAAATATATAAACTGACTACCTCCTTAGTTCTCCTGAGACATTTAATTACATTCAAATAAAACTATTATCCTAATTATAATTAGTACTTTAATTTAAAACTTGTGACTGCATATCATATATTTGCATATTTGGTAAACACAGAACGTGTACCAAAGGAAGGCAAAAAAAATTTCAAGACTAGAAGCACAGTATTTCTATGGTCATTCTTTAGAATCATGAAATAGTTTATAGAGTTTTTACTCTCTATTCAAGAAACCCAAGTGAAGTTTCTGTTTCTGAAAACAGCAGCAACTTGTGCATACTTCATCAGCAATCTGGGTTGTTGTGTTCTCAGATCTCTCTTCACCAGGATGAGCCCCTCGGAGATTATGTTAAAAACACACAGAAGTAAATCAGCCACTGTAGAAGACATTCAATTGAAGTGTCTCGGATGCTTATCCCAAGATGAAATTAAACGCCTCCGGCAAGTATCTACTTTCTTCCATTTCCTTCAATTGAGGATGTCCAGGATGAAAAATTGTGTCTGTGGAGTCTTCATCACTGGATACACTCAAAAGCCATGTGGTCACAGATCTGGACAACCAGCCTGGCTTTTGCAGGGGAGTTGGATCAGAGAACTTCCAGACTTCTGTTTCAACCCCAAAAATTCTGTGATAATATTTTGATATACTACCTTCAAACTAGATATACTACCTAATTTAGGTGAGATGAATCCCACCACTCGGTTTTGATAAGATGGACTTAAAAACAAGGAAAAATCCAGTAATGCCTCAGTTGGAATGAAGAGGTGCAATACAGACTGATCCCCTTTCCTCAAACACTATTCATTGTAAAATTCCCAGTTAATTTAAACTAATTAATATAGAATGAATAAAACAGATGGAAATGATTCACTAAAGACTAAAATAATTCAAACCATATTTGCTTTCTAATGTAAATCAATATACTAATATGTAACATTTAAGAGACTGAAATGAAGCTCCTGTGTCAGTCCACAGTGACAGGATATTTCAGTACTATTAAAACCAAGATGTCTCATTCTATAAAGCATCTCAGAAAATCTGCATCAAAAGTACACTGAATGCTAATAAAATTGGTTTTATGGAGAATCTTCTACTGGGCTACAGACTATCCAGGAGGTGCTACAATTATTTTACTTGTACAATTGGCAACAAGAAATGTATAGCCCATCAGGGTGACTGCTTATTTCACCAAAGAAAACATTAAAATGTTCCTATCTGCCCTTAACGTTAGGTGTATTTTAGACAGTAAAAATTATCATAATTATCATTAAAATCAACTTCCTTAATAAAGGAAACAAATTAATGGACTAATTGACAATGACAGCAAAAATTTAGGAAGGCACGGGGAGGTGACTTCTTTAAAGTAGTCATTCTAAATTCATCATGAATTAAAATTATTAATAGTCTTGATAAAAAGAAGCCTAAGATGACAGGAAAAGCTAAACAAAAGTGAAGTGAGTACACAGAAACAAATGAACATGGTTAATTTCTGTTCAAGAAATAAAGCGGGCACCTCTGCTTTACAATATGCACAGTCAAATGGAATTCAGCCAATAAAATAAGTAGAACATTCACTACAAAAAAAGTATCCTCTAACAACATTTCTGCACCTGCACTTCCCAAGGAAGACAGTAGGTAAAGAGGAATAACCAGTCTCCACAACAGGGGGAGGTAACAGGCAGAGAACCACAGTGACAACGAGCTGGTAACGTGCTGACATTAATGAAAGGACAAACTTTGCTGAAGAGCCAGAAATCATTAAATGCAGTTAAAAAACAACAACTCCTGAGAGCTGCAATCATTTTTCTGATATCAACTGTCCAAGCAACAATGCTTAAAAATTCAAAATTAGTAAATGCAAAGTAATACGACATTATTATAGTTTTCCTCATGTATACAAGATGACAGGCTCCAAAGCCTGATATTATCATCCAGAAAAGAGATCTCGGAGCCCCTGAGGGTGCTGCTTCAAAGAACTATGCCGTATTAAAAACTGCAAATAAGCAACTAAAGATTCATAATGAATTTGCAACTTTGTAAGTTGGGTAAAACTGTGGATGCAACACCACATACCAAAAAGTTAAATCATACTTCCATAAAGTAACTTATTTTTAATATAGCATGCTGAAGATTTCTGTAATAAAACAAATTTTAGCTGGAGTACAACATGAACACTTTGATAGAAATACTTACAGAAGCTGGTATGCCATACCATAAATCAGTGCTCTTATATCATACATCTCAAATACAATCTTTTTTTTTTATGTCAAACACCAAGTCTTTGTATTCTTCAAGGGAATATTTAATATTCAGTAAACCATTCTTTCACTGTGATTAAGTATCTTGAAGTATTACTTGTACTTTGTCATATTCTGCATCATTCACAGCACAGCTGTAAGAAATGAAGTGCCAACCTAATGTTCAGATCATGGTTCCAGGTTTGTTGACTGTGGTGAAAAAATAATTCCTCCCAAAGTGGTACTGAACTTCCAGTAATAAGCAAGTTAGACTATATTCCCCAGACTGAGATTGTTTATAACAACAGGTTGACACTCCTTGCAAATTGCTCCAAGAACCTACCTTAACCTACACCACCATTCTCAAATGCAGCTGCTTTACTTGGAATCTCCATTTTTCTCAATATTGTGACCTTTCCTCATTAAGTTTCTACCATTCATCATGCTATGCAATACAAGTGTTTCTTCCTAAGTTGCCACATCTCTGCAGATCTTAGGCAGGTCTTTTATGCCCTTTTGATCCTGAACAGAGAAGAAATATTGCCCCAAACATGAGAAGTTGTCTACATATCTCAGATAGTATATTCATACCAGTTCCAGAAATGCAATAAAATACGTGCTGCTGAACATCTAGAATTAAATTGTTGACTTTTGAAAACCGGAATTTTTTAGTATCAGATTCTTCAAATCAAGTTTGGAAGAATGGATTGAAATTAACAGGGAATAGAATATTTCAGTTGGAAGGGACCTAGAAGAATCACCTGGTTCAAGTGCCTGACCACTCTGAGACTGTCTGAAAGTTCAAGCATGTTGATAACAGTATTATCCAAATGCCTCTTAAACACTGATAGTCTTGGGGCATCAACCACCTTTTCAGAAAGACTGTTACAGTGTTGGACCACCTTCTTCATAAAGAAATGCTTCCTAATATCCAATTGAAGTCTCCCCTGATGCAATTCCCATGCATCCCTTTGAACAATTCCCATGCATCCTGGCACTGGACACCAGGGAGAAGAGCTCAAAACTTCCCTCTCTACTTCCTTTCCTCAGGAAGCTGTAGATAGCAATGATTAAAGAAAGTATGTCAGAACTATATAAACCAAAGTCTTCAAGCATTTAAATCTCTAAATTTGCAGAGAGATTAATTGCTGCCAAAGAAGCATTTTTTAGCTTCCTTCAAGTTTGAGTCCTATTTCCATTTATTTAAATAAAAATCTAGAGTATGAATTCCAATACTAGACAGACACTGCCATTAAAAAATTCAAGTATCACAACAGTATTATTAGAACAGCCCTAACCACACCCAGGCCCAATCTGCACCAAGTCACTCCTACATTCTCTCTAATTAACTACTATCACATTTGCTCTGCTTTTTCCAAAGGCAAAAATAAATGAGGGCATATCACAGTCAACATGACAGCAAACCTCATCTGTTTTGGTCTGAAGCATTTAATGTTCAGATATATACATATACAACCAGATTATAAAAGCCTTTCCTTTTAGATATATAGGAAGTAAACACTTTAGAAACAAAGTCACTATTTCTCTTCCTCTCCCTGATGTTCCTCTATCTTTTTAGGCATTGCAAAACAGCGGACTAGGCATTTGCCACACGTTTCCACAGGAAAGAAGCTGAGAATAACCTACTGGAATAGGATTGAAAATCTCTTAAAATCCCAAATCAATTAGTTGTTTTGAAGAGAAAATTAGTAAACACTTAACTCTTGATAACTAAAGCCATCATAAAACATTGAAGAATAATTCTTGTCAAAATTGGATCATCTTTTTTACAAAACAACACTGAACTGATTTCATAATCACCAGTGAGAATTCAAAATATGTGAAATCAGACTGCTACTGTTTCTTTTAAAAAGACAGGGCAACAGTATAAGCATTAAAACACAGTTGTCAGAGAAAAGCGGTAGGGGATCCAGGCAGGAAAAAAGAAAGTTACTCTTTTCTGGTCATTAACTGAACCGTTAAATTTCTAAACAATTAATTCAGATTTTTAGGACGATTCTTCTTCAACTTCATGAAAGAAGATTTCTTTAGGCAAAAGCATTTAGAATGCTAAATGGAATAAATTAAACTGTTCAGTGACAGAAATGTGTGCTGATCATATGCACTAGTTAACCTAAATATACCAATAGAACCACAGAGAAAATCACAGCTTAAAAAAACTTAAGAAGGTATGTTTCATAACTGGTACACATTCTTTATTTATTTTTAAATGGTAAATTTAAATTGGTGAATGGTAGTCCTTAGAGATTTGAATTATAACCGTGTGTATCTGGGCTAATTTTCACAATTCTCTTTACCATCATTGGAAAGTAAAAGATGCTTCAGGGAAGTGATTCATCTCAGTGGTTTTAGATGCAACATCAGAATGAAATACATCTTTTTCAGGGAATGTAGTACTTTTTACTGACTATAAAAGGACAACGAGTTCAGACAGGCACATCTAAAGTTAAGTCAGATAAATCTTAACCAATGTGCTTACAATATGGTTTATCACCAAATGACAGCACTAAAAAGACTGAGTCTCACGTGAATCATTACAACAGGATGTAATTCTGCACATTAACATATTCCTTTTAAATGAGCCTTCCCTCATTTTAACTTCAAACCCATTTTTACTCTGAATAATATATTGCACATACTCAGCAGTTTGTCACTAAGAGAATGCTACCTAGTAAGTCTATTGACAACTTTAAAGTAATCTGAGAAATGAATTCAAATGAGTTTTATACTTGCTGAGACAATACAAATGAAGTAACATGGTCAACACCTAGTACTTTCAAGAATGAACTTGTTATTATACAAGCTTAAAAATATCTCAGTGATTTACCTTTATTTTCTTATGTTTTCCTTTGAGGCAAGAGTGTACTCCTGCAGGTAGATCAACTCCAGTGGTAGATCAACTGCATATACGTATGATTTACTGAGACAAGTATCAATAACACTTGGACAGACCACAAGGCTGTATAACCTAGAGTTAATAGTTAGACTTAATAGTTTGCTAGGAGAAAATTACAACTTCTTCTCTCCCCTGCTCTCTTAAACACATACTTGACAATGTCAGACCTATTCTAAGTATTGTGGAGGCTTAAAGAGAAAAAGGAAAAAAAAATCACCCCAAACCACAAACCAAACCAAAAAACCCACCAAAATGGGCTATTTGGCACAAATTTCTTAAGCTGTTCTTTACCTAACTGTAAAAAACACTATTTTGGGGTAGGACAGGAATTAGTCTGATAAAGTTCAAATACCTGCCTTCATAAAAGCTCCTTTAGCACAAGACTCAGATTCCTTCAAATAAAAAGTCCTACCGTAGAGGAATGCAAAAAAGAGATTTTTAAAGTGTGACACACAAAAAATCTTACCTACTTAGAAGAATTCGTAAAGTAATCCAATCACTTCTGACAGAAATGAAGACTGATAAAAGAATTTTACATAAAAGTACCTAATCCAAAACACAAACCCAGAAGCCCTCCTCCTGGTCTACTGTTCCTGTGTCACTAGAAGGAGACACTCTTCCTATTTATTATCTCCATCTCCACCAAATCATTTTTGGCCAAAGGAGAACATGAGCTTTTAGTTCAAGATGTTGAACCTGAATAATTAAAGACTAAAACAAAACTTGTAGGTTTATTTTCAGTGAAGTAAAATTAAAACCATTCTCAAACTTGGAACTAATTTGTTTTCAGTTTACCTAGTTCAGTTTGTCCTATAAATTACTTCTGATCTTGACTTAATCACAAAAGAGATCAGCTAGTTAGATAAGGGACTTTCTCAGCTCAAATAAGGGAACAGTTACTGACAATTTATTTTCATAAATAAAACCAAGCAGCTTAGGTTTGCCACATGTCTGAAAGCAAAAATTCAAAATTGATTTTTACGGACTATAAAGAAGTTGATAAATGAGCACAGCTTAAAGAGCATGAAAAATAGTATTACTAAACAGATATTACTGGTTCATTTTGCTTTTAATACTTCATAGCCTGCTCTTTCCTGTCTTCTCTCACTTTCAGAAATAACTTTAAGATCAAGGTACAGATGCAAGTACAGTATAAGCTCATGCTTCTAATTTCCTAGTTTCAATAACCAGGTATATTTTAAAACAAGTAGGTACTTGGTGGTGTTTTGGAATCGTGCTTTGTTGTTGTTATTGTTGGTTTTGCTTAAAAGTATCTTCTTTGTTTACAAGCCAGAAAAGAAGTAAAAGAAATTGAAATAACTGAGAGTTACCAAAGTCACAAACGAAATGCACTCTGAAAAAATAAATGGTTTTTGCAGCTACTTTTGTAGCCTCTTCTACTAATAAGACTACACACTTGCACTGCTGAAACTTGCACAGCCAAATCTAATAGGTCAGCAGCATCCCTTAGTTATTTTTCAAGAGTCACAAACTACATGGAGCTTTCTGGGTTTTTTGTTTTTTAGGTAATTTGAATGATATTTTATCTCTGTAAAGCAAACCTTGCACAGATTTAACAGTTATCAGAGAACATCAACAAAAAATTGAAACTCTAAGAAACATTAAATTTTCAACAATTACACATTGATTTAAATCTAATTTGTATTGCACAGCAAACAACATCACACATATTTGTGCAAACAGCAATGTCTGTTTTTAAAAAAAGACAACTGAAAAATCCCTCAATGCACACACACCTGTTTTCCAAACTTCACATACAGGAGCAAACAGAATGTATTTGCAATAAGTACTATTAGACAATTTTAGTCAACAGAAGTTGCCAGTAACTCAGAACAATTGGGGTTTTTTAAAATGGTTTTGTTTGTTTGTGTATTTTATTCATTTGTTATTATTCAAACATACTTGTCAAAGCAATTTTTATTTTGTATGTTAACTCACAGATGCATTCTGTGAATAGAATAAATTGCAACCATACAGTTAATGGAATTTTAGTCCTGGAAAATGAGGGGGTTTATTTCAGAATAGTCTGTGGGATTGTTCCCAGGTATATCAAGGGCATAGAACAATTCAAGGAGAAAAACATGACAAAGGATGTTGATTGTGAGGATTATGGTGTGTGTGGTACCTACACACTTTGGCTAAGATCACAAAAATAGTGACATTCCATCAGGACAAAGGCCACTAGCCCCATGTTCTAGCCCACCATCTTCTTCTAAGCAGCCATCATATATGGACCCTTAGTCTGTAAACACAAAACAAGTAGTCTGCAGGCTCTCTTATTGTCCCCTTCTTTCCCATGAGCTACAAACAGGAAGACAAAGTGGTTGCTCTCTGAGGGCATTACCTGTTTTTCCTCACTATTCAAGAGCCCTCTTATGTGCCACTTACCTTGCTAAATACCACCTGCCATAAACCCAGCTTGCTTTTTTTATACCACTGCACTGTTGTTTGGTAAGAAAAGGAATTACTTATATTCCTCTATTAAGATTAATCTACCTATTACCTACTTTAATTTCTAAAATTAAATTATTCATTTTTAAAGTATCCCATTCTGCTGTCCATCTCTCTCTTAAGTTTTGGTTTTCTTTCACTGCTTTCATTTTGAAATGTTTCATTTCCCTCTTGTCACAAAACACTGTACAACTCTTAAAAGCCCAGAAACTATAAATCATGGCTGTGCAATATTTAAAACCAAAACAATTCTCATGAACTTAGTTATGACAGTGCCATTTTCCAGCTGATACATATAGGAGTACATTAATAATTAATGGCAGAGTGATAGCCCAAGCAAACCACAATTCCAGGTATAAATGATCTGCAACACTGAAGTGAGCTGTGCACAGCACTGGTCTTACCCTCAACTTCACTTTGCTGAAAAGCAGGAGCTTAATGGGAAGAACAGTGCCCTTAATTCTCAACATCCTGCTGCTTGCTTACATCAATAATTTTGAGATTTGTAATAATATCTTTGGCTGGTATCAACATTTTGAGACTTTCCAGTGGCAATGCTCATCACCAGCTTGGTTAACATGGGAGAAAACAACCCGGTGTTTAGCATAGTGAAAAGCCCTCACTCATTTCTGTACAGGGATTCTTTAGTGACTCTTTGGTGACTATAAAACTAATATTGGACATGTGATATAGTTCCCTTTAATTCTCTGCATGGGACATAACTAGGTAAAAGCCAACAGTAAATGAGGAAGTGCCAGGCAGAATTTTCCCTATTAAAAAGAATAGATGGCAGGAGATAATAACAAAACAATATGTCCATGATTATGGAGTTAAAACATATCAATGAAGCTTAAGCAAAGGCTTCCTGTAGAATCTACCTAATTCTTATTACAACTGAAATTCCCATTGACTACATTTTATAAATAAGTACAATCAAATGTATAAACTAGCATGGTTTTGCCTCAAAACTTATTTTGTTCCCTTGATAAGTGCATTTTCCCATATAAATTTAAATTTATAGCTAGCAAAACCCTTCTAAATCTAATTAGTTGTTACCAAACCCAAAAATTTCTCATGAAATACCATAATTTACAAAAGTACATGTTGCCTAGTAGGCGAAAAAATGCAGAATACATATACATGAATTTAAGGCATCAGGGCTGGAAAAATCAATAGCCAGACTCCTTAACAATGGCCATATAACTCCTGTTGCTTTTCAGTTTTGGTAGCTTGTTAAATTTTCAAGCAAAGACAGTCCATACATTCTTTAAGGTTCTGTGTGTCTTTAAGAAAATCAAGAAAAGTTATACTATTTGTTACATTTTTCTTGTCCTCAAAAGTGCACAAGATAAAGGACAGGAATTGTGCTTTAAAAACTCTTAAAACTTTTCTAATCCAATTTATTTTTTTCAAGTCCTTACAAGAAGAAGCTCGTCTTGGTTGTAAGGGCAATTTCTGACACTAAGTTTTGTAAGGCTAGGATTTTTTAACCAGATTGGTCAATACTTGTCTCCTTTGCTTCTCTAAATAACTCTCAAATAGTGAAAGAAAATTGTTCTAGTTTGTGACTGGACTCACACAGGGTTTTAGCTGTCATTAATGATTTAAGATCTTTTTTGGGCCATGATAAAACCCCAAACCTCAATTGCTAAAGGAGGGACCACACAGACCATAATGAATTGTTTTACAAACCTTTAAGTGCATCCTAATTGCCTTCTCCCAAGCTTCTTCTTAATTTATTATGCAGTTCTTCATCCAATAAAATCTTTTATTTAACTTATAGGTGGTAACACAGTTGAGAAAAAAGGCCAGAATTATATAGTAATATAGGAGATTCAACTCTAATCACAAAGGATTATTTTAGAGGAGGAAACTGAAAGGCAGATAAATAAGTGTAAGAAACAATTTATTAGTGGTCAGTTTCCTTTATGTAAGAAGCTTGTTGGATCTTCATTACATGAAGTATCTCAGCATTTGAAACTCAGTGACAAGAGGCCAAGTATCTACGAAAAGTGTAACAGTATAGGCTGGGCGTATACTGAATTTTCTCCATTACAGCATCCCAACCTCCCATTACTTGTGACACAGGATTCTTTTGCTCCAGAAAAAACATCTTTGTTTCAATAACCCAACAGATCTTCTTCAATAATTTCTCTGATTAGTTTCTGAACTCTCAACTTTCTGGAGACTTCACAGCTCATAGTAAGAAGTCCCACATTTTCCCCATGATTTGTGTAAAAATATCTTGCTATACACCCGCCACAGGATTATTTAATTTCAGCCCTCTGCTACTTGCATTTTGAAAAGCAGAAATCAGGTGTTTTCTATCACATTCTTTCCTTTATTCACTTATATTTCAAAACCACTCGGTCATCTCTTTTCCAAGCTGAACAATCCAACTTCGTTAAGTCACTCCTCATCTGAAATCTATATTTAATCACACTTCTTACGCTTCATATTTTCTTCTAGTCCTAATATATTCTTTTGAGACTGGAAATCACCAGAACTTCATACAACATTCAAAATACAGACATATTATTAATTTATAGAATTTCATAAAAATTACTCTTGTATTGCTCATTTTTCCTTATTAATGCTTCCTTATATTTAATTTGCTTTTCTGACTGCTACTAAGAACCAAAACATTTTCCACAAAGCTAACATCACTGTGAGGCCATTTATAATAATGTTTGTGAGAGTGCACAGTTAATATAGGGCAGCAGATATGAAATGAAGTTAAAACTTCTATTACTCCCTATAAGGAGAAAACAGACTTCTGAAAAACCTTCTTACAACGTATGCAACATAAATAGAGTAACATAAGCTCTATACTTCTCTGTAAACAACACCAAACCCTTCCCATTCATGACTCCCATCATAAGCTACATTTATAGATAATTGCCAAACCAAATTTCAAATGAAAGGATAGTTCTACTAATAAAGAATTAGGATAATAAACTCTCTACTCCCTCTCATGAGCACATTATCTCTGAGCTGGTTCAACAAAAAAAAAAAAAGGCAACCAAGAGAAGTGCTTACAAAAAATATGGTGAAGAGGCAACAATATTTTTTCAGCAAAATACTCCAACACTCCTTAACATTTCTTCCATGTTTTGATACTATTCCTATTCATCATTCACTCAACTAATGAAGCTTGGAGGGAACACTTCAGGATACACTTTTATCTTCTCTCTAAGACTCAGTGTCAGATTTTGAAACCAGTATCACTGTGGTCTGAGTTTCAAACACTCCATCTGCAAATCTAATTACAGAGCTCCATCTGTACTAAGCATTCTTTTCAAGGCATCATGTAACTGAGTAAAACCGAAATCACATATCATTTGATTTGACTACAAGACAACTACAGATGAAGTGTCAAAAATTACAGGGGTAGATCTTACATAGTGCAAGAAATTCAAGTGTTCTTAATCGCATTAAAAGAGAAATTCTTACTCTGCTTAGTTAAAAATCCTCAAAAATTGCCAAAGTACAAAAAATGTTATTAAAAAATTTTTTTCCCAGTACACAAAAAAGATTTTCCTCTAATCATCAGAACCAAATTATCAACTTATTAGTAAGAAGAATAAAAAAAAATAAGGAGGGGTCTGTAAGATAAGAGGGTTTTAAACACCTTAGAAAACATCTTCAATTAGAGGCCTTCTATGTAGCCATGTTGTATTAGTGAAGACTTTGGTTCTAAAATAATCAGTTGCCATTTGAAGTAATTATGTTTGGTGATGCCTAACATATTCTTCAATCATATTTTAGAAAATAAATTAGAACACAAAGGACTTAAAACACCTAGCTTATTAAAAAGTGCAAAAAACTCCCCAAACCCCCAGAATTCTAGTCACACTTAAATAAGAAAGTATGAAAAAAAAATCAAATAAAATTAGAAGCCATTCACATGAGACATCAGTCAAATTTGATATTTGACTGGTTTTGCATCATCTGAAAAGAACTTAAACACGTCTTTCTTTGGGGGAAAAGTATAAAATATTAAGCAGTAAATAAAAGAACTTCTAAACAAGGTCTTCTCAAAAGGCTGGATTCAGTTACTTTCAGCTTCTTATACAATTTAGAAAGGGGAAAAAGACATAAAAAGGAACTATAGTTACAGTTCAGCCTTTAAAAATATCTAATGCCACAAATCCAGCAGAATCGATCAAAAGGACTTTTCAGATCTCATTTTAAACACTCCAAATTGAAATATGCATATGTGAATGTTAAAGAGCAACAAAGATACTTTGAGAAAGGCAATATGAAAGTATTATTTTGCTATTCTGTATTTTGACCTTATGAAATGCATTGTTTTATTTTGAATATTTAACATTAATTTATATTATTTACAACTAATTAATAAAGTATAGAAATTTTAATTGACATTAAAATGTCTACAAACACATCCCCAGGCCTATGTCTTACTTCATTATGATTAACGTGGAGAGTGTGGTTTTCCCTTTTGTCTGGTGTAAAACAGAATCAGTGCTTAATTTAGGTGAAAATGTTACTTCAGAGGAAATGGAACAGTTATATAAATGGGAAAAGCACAGCTATTTAAATAATCATAATCCATAAAAGCTCTTTCATAAGTGAGGTCTTCAGAAACAATTATCAGCTGGCAAAATAGATAATTTATTCCGGTGCTCTTTAATCAAATAGATAATAATCAGAAGCAGTATGCCAATTCATTCTATGTGTAAACAGATGAGAAAAACTTTGCAAGAACATAGTAAAATGACTGTAAAATCTTGATCAAAAGTTCAAGCATCTCTCCTGCCAGTATTCCTCCCAACTTTTATTACATGGCAAATCTAATGATATTTTTAACTTACTGAATACAGGCAATAACCATAATTGTGTTCTCCAAATAAATTACTTCACTTTCAGTTGTTTCAGTTAACAAAACAACTAATTATTCCATTAGTTCTTCTTGTAACACTTCCATTTAACATATAGCTGGGGTTTACCTCCTCAAAAAATGTCACATTTAAATCCCCTTCATAACAGAAGTTACAGAAGTTACAGAAATACATGAGGGGGGAAAATCCACCTTTTTCCAACCACAGCACTACCAGGACTTTGAACACCTGTAGCCAGATTAAGTTCTTCTACTTTTTGTGTCTTCTAAACAAAAGATGTCTTTGTTCTGATTCTGAAGGTCTAAGTAATTTACCAATTACTGTTCATTTCTGTATTTCCTGTACATTTCTCCTTTGTCTAGGCAGCAGAAAAATCCACAAAAAAAAAACCAAAAAAAAAAAAAAAAAAAAGTATCTAGTCATAACTAGCTAAACACAATTAAAGCACATGAAAAGTTGCAAAATCGAACTGTGACTGCTCTTAAGAACCAGAAGAAAATTAATAGCTCTATCATAAAGTGGGCATCACTCCCAAAGAAAAACAGGGCATGCTCTAACTTTTTTGTAACAAGGTTATTACACCTACTCAGAACCACAATGTTTGCAAATGAAGTATGGCAGTATCAAAAACATTTATCATATAAAACCACCTGAATCTGTACCAATTTGTCCTCCAAGAAGTGCTAGTGAAACTTCTGGTATCAAATTTAGCTTTAACTTAACCTTAAGCAGCACATGTCACTCCCTCCTCAGTCCCACAGAGACAAGGGTTCACTTTTGAATGCTTCTCCTATGGAGTTCTACATGGAAAGAATCATCCATTGAGGTACTGTCACACAACTTCCAAATGCCTCTTCGGTATTAAAAAGTAATCTCTAGTACTGTAAATAATACTATTTTCAATACCAGTGACAATATTGATGCAAATTTGATCTAGCCTAGACACTTCCCCCTCTCTTTGCTGATGACTCAGATCCACATTTTGCTAACATACTGCAGGTTTGATTGACACTGAGAAATTTAAATTTGATTTTTCCCTCATAAATAAAGATGCTTTTTTATCAGCCTCCCTCCTAACCTGATTGTCGATCCAAGCTAAGTAGTTACTGCCACGCAATGCAAGAGCACCTTGACACATGCACAAATTCCCCCCCGAGGTTTTGGCAGCAGTGGCCACGATGAAGGAGGCTGTGCCAGCCCTCAGTCCAACCACAGACACCTATGTGCAATATGGGGAGAACTCATGAGGTGGCAGAGAGGGATAAATACTTCCTTGCCCATTTTCGCTCTAGTTTAAGGGCCATGTCAACCACTCTATACTGGCACTACAGGAGGTTGTTTACTTAATTTAAAGTCAATAAAGATTATGAAGAATTCAAAGGTTGATTTAAGGTTACATTGCCTCGGGTGGAGTTTTTCTGAGGGGTGATTTTCTTGCCTGTTTTGTTTTGGAACGGGTTAAAGATCTGAGACTGCAGTATCATGGATTGAACATTATTAGATCCCATCTTGCTCACTTCATAGAACAGAGGAGCAGAGATAAGTCATGGCTTCCCTACTTTTTAGGCTTGTACCAGAACAAATGGACACACAGTGGGCACAGGAGACACTTAAGCAAAATTATTCACTTAGGGCACGAGTACATTTAAAGGAGACTTCATATTAACAAACACTCGAGTGCACCTACTATGTGAAACAGGTTTGTTAATAACATCTGCTCTGATTTTAGTTAGAATTTTAACAAACTTACCATGCTGTTAATCAACAAAGGTCACACTAATTGCACTTCTAATAAGTGATTTCAGAGTTACTTCAATTAAAATAAAAACGTAAAAACTGTAATAGACAAAGTATATAAAAAAGGCTAAGTTTACATATAAAAATACCTCACAATCTGAGGAACATAATAAAAGAAAGACACCATGCCCTTTCATTAATGCTCACAGGTGAAAAAAAAATGAAACAGTTATCCAAACCATCTTGAACAATGCATGACAACACAGCAAGTGTGCAAAAGCAAACCAAGTTGGTGTAAAGTACCCTATTATCAAAATTCCCAGAATCCTTGCTCTCTCAGCTCAAGACATTTAAAATATCTTAGAAGACTAAATAGTAATTTCCACAATGCTCTCACCTGATTAATTTCTTGATATGCCAGATTCCCGACCAAATCACATATACAACACGATTTTCAAAAGACATTATATAGTTCCTCTTAGACACTATTTTGTCATTCATTATTTTCAAATTACATCAATTTCTTTAGAAAAATAAACTTAGAGGATTTTTAAAAATGCATCAAAACGTATTTTATAAAAAGGATTTATCAAGCTCAGTCTTCATAGTGATAGTCTTAATAGTAGTATGAAAACACTATAATAGAAATATTTACATTTTTTGACTATATGCATTTAATGTATAATTAAATAATTAAATATCCTAAGTAATATTCGAAGCTTACTTCAGATCACTGGTAGAATGGAATTTTTAAAAATCCTGCAAAATGTTACAAGAAAGTTGATTTTTTTTCTCACTTCTTCTTTTATTATTTTATGATGCCCATCTTTTTAAAACAATTGTCTTAATATTTCTGAGACACTAGTTGCCTATAAGCATATATATTTAATAATCTTTCTTTTAAAATTAGTAACTATCTATTAAAGCCACTAATAAAGTTATTTAACCAATGACATAAAACCTATTTTCCCTGAAATAAATAACCTGAATTTTATCTCAAACCATAAAAGCTAGGAACATAGACACACGAAGACTGTTAGTGTGAATTAGCTGAACAAATATTCTCTATTTCAAATGGTGTGCCATCAGCTGCAGCACAGGTGCTTCATGCTTAGTACATTTTCTAATACTTCATTACATGGCAATTCATGATTATGTGTTTCTGTTTTACAAACTTAATTTCCTTTTATGACAAGGTCACCCAACTAGTTGACCAAGGGAAGTCAGTAGATGTGGCTTTTTTTTATTTCAAGCTTTTGATACCATCTCTTATAGTGCCCTTCTGGACTAAATGTCCAGGGCATGGCTAGACTAGTCCATAATATGCTGGATGAGCAATTGGCTGACAGGTTGGGCTCAAAAGTTTGTAGTAAATCAGGTCACATCAGGCTAGCAGCCAGCCACGAGTAGGGTTCTCTGCAGCTCAATATTAGGGCCAGTGCTCTGCAACGTTCTTTATAAATGATCTTGATGCAGGAATCAAATGTACATTAAGTAACTTTGCTGATGATACTAAATTAGGAGGAGTTATAGACTCCCTTGAGGGCAGAGAGGCCTTACAGAGAGATATGGATAGACTACAGATCTGGGCAATGAACAACTGCATGAAATTTAACAACAGCAAGAACTGGATTCTCCACCTGAGATGGGTGTAATCCTGGTTATATGTACAAACTGGGGGACGAGAGGCTGGAGAACAGCCCTACAGAAAGGAATTCGGGGGTCCTGGCTGATGGCAAGCTGAAGTCAGCAGCGTGCCCTGGCAGTCAAAAGAGCCAGCTACATCTTCAGGTGCATCCAGCACAGCATCGCCAGTTGGTCAGGGGAGGGGATTGTCCCACTCTGCTCTGCACTGGGGTGGCCTCACCTTTGGAATGCAGCTTTGGGCACCACAATATAAGGACAGCAAACTATCAGAGTGTGTCCAGTGGAGGGCAATCAAGACAGTGAAATGTCTTGAGGGCAAAGACTTATCAGAAGTGGATGAGGTCACTTGGTTTGTTCAGCTTGGAGGACAGAAGGCTGAGGGGTGACCTCATTGCAAAGAGGTGACCTCACTGCATCATACACCTTCCCGAAGGCAGGCAGCAAAATGGGAAGTGCTGATCTTTCTCTGTGGTGACCAGCAATAGGACATGAAGAAATAGAATGAAGCTCCATCAGGGGAAGCTCAGACTGGACATTAGGAAAAGCTGTTCAAGTCTTTTCACAGACTGAGCACTTGAACGTACTTCAGATGTTAAATGCTATGTATTCTTTCATGCAGCACAAAAGTATTTACTGTTACATCAATAGCAACCAGAATCACAAGACAATAAACATCAATTTGCAATCATGTTTCATAAAATAAATATGAAAATGTCCAAGGTTAAAAGTTGCACGCTGTGAAAACAATTAAAATATGATAGCCTTTAGAAAAGGCATTTTAAAATGTATGTGGTCACAACCTAACTAGACTTAGCACCCACAATGTGTGAAAACATGAAGAAATCATGTGACAAAAGACATGAATGAGCAAATGCCTTATCTACTGCATTTTATAACAAAAGCCACTATGGTCAGACGTTTACAGTTTCACACACAAGCTTTAGGCCACTAGAGCATCACAGGGTATTTTTCCTTCCTTTTAATTTGAAATTGTCAAATCTGTAAAAAACTAAAAAGTAAAGTAATTTCCATCTTCTCAAAGGGCAAAAAGCAACAACAACTCAGGAAGCTTCACATTACAGAAAGCAGAATATTCCACATAGTTACTCAGTAAATCTATTAAGATATCTTTACAAAAGTACTGTCCAGATATTAGCAGTCTTCCAAATGGTCGTGAAACACAAGAGCCAATCTGAGAAAATTCTGAAAGTACACATTCAAAGTTGAACATACTGACAAATATTCGTAATGTTCTACTAGCAGTATAAGCTACATGAACCTCTCAGCTCTTCAATAGTCGTTTATAACATGCAGAAATGATCTTAACTGCAAATACTAAGCATGCTTCTCAATTTCTTTCTACAAATATTTATTTTCTTTCCATAAATATTTATTTCCTGAAGATGTTCAGAATTCATCACACTGAATACAGTCAACATTTGGCAACTGAAGATGGCATACATAAGGGATGTATATTGCCACGTTCAGGTACAGGAAAGATGCTAAGAAAGCTATGGAAGTACACACAGGCTCCTCAAGATGTTTAATGGGCAGGTAAAATTGATTGACTCATACAGGCTTACCCATCTGATTCTTAAGGATTTTGACTGTTGGTACAAATAAATATTTGATAAATACATGACAGTTACAACTATTGTCTTCTCACTATTTGCTAAACAAAGTATCTTCAGCTACAGAAGTTTAATGTAACACAGACCAAATGAACAGTTAAAGTCACTAGTCACTAGTTGGATGAACGCGTTTCAAAGAGCAAGGTAGGAACACAGCCAAGGTTTGAGCTGAAAGTTGGGTAGAGAAAAGTCGAGGGCTGCACCAAACAAGTGAAAAAAATAAAAAGATGGCTGGATGAAGGTCAGATAACCAGGTGCTTTAGCAAGTATTCAGAGCACACATCTGCCTTACTCATCTACAGAACAGGAATCATAGAAAGGCTTTTCAAGAGCCACAGCTGCTGAAGCACCAGGTATCTCCCAAATCCGTATGTATGAGACTGTCTGAAAACAACGGAACTACAGATTGGCCAGATTAAATAGCCTACAGTGATTCAGCTAGAAAAAAAACAGGCATTACATAGTATTTAGGATACCTACTCTGTAACATTTTTAAAAGTCCTTTGAAATAATTAGTTAAACATCTGACACTAAACATGCATTACTTTTATTCTGCAAGCTATAAAGGATATGTCTGAGATCCATCTGTTAATTTCTCAGATTTCCTGAAGTTTTGTTTTGCTTTTGTTTTGATGGGATTTTGTTTATTGCTACTGTGTCTAATAATCTGATTACATATTCTAACATGATGCATTAGGGCTACCAGTCTGTGGTTAAAATGGAAGAGGACAAAAAAAGCAAATTCCTTTTTGTTTTCTTCTGATATTCCCTGCTGTGATACAAACTTCACACTTTCCTAAAACAGATCAGAATCTGGTAATAAGGAGTGACATCTATGTTAAGGGCTCTCTTTCCATTTAAAAAAAGATGCAGAAATCCCGGGCTGGTGCTGGGAAAAAGTTTTAATAGGGTGGGAAGAGAGGAGAGTAAGGAACTTCTTCCTTAGCAAACAAGAGGTCCCATGAGAGAAATACATACTTTCACAGTCATTAGTGACCACAAAACAACAGATGATATTTCAAACCCTTGAACTGACTCCCACACGTGAAAACACATAACACTTTCTGTATCAACTAGTCACTTGCAATTACTCTCCTTATGCTGAAAAACAATGACTAAAAACCAATCCTAAAATAATCATCAGGTTCAGGATTTCAGTTTCAGGCTCTACCATCTGAAAAACTAGGCAATTTGAAGCACTAAACTCTTTAGAAAAAATTTTTCACAGAAAGGTTATTGAGCATTGGAACAGGCTGCTCAGGGATGTGGTTGAGTCCCCACCCTCAGGGGTATTTAAAAGACTTGTAGGTGTGGACCTGAAGGACATGGTTTAGTGGTGAACTTGGCAGTGCTATGTTAATGTTTGGACTCAATAACCTTAGAGGTCTTTTCCAATCTAAATTATTCTATGTTTCTATACTTAGAGACATCCTAAACAGTCATACAGAGAGCTAAAAAACCCCCCAGTTTAAACACCCCAATCTTTAAATAAATAAATAAACTCACCATACCACCATCCCACTCCCACTGCAATTTCACAAGGTGAAACCAAAATTTTTCAAAGAGTTCAAGTAAAATTCTTAATAAACAGAGACATATACTTCCCCAAACGCCTGCGTTTCATCACATACCTCCTGTAGGTAAGAGACTGTGAGCGAAGTTACCACTGCAGTGTTTATACACAAAAGTGAAACATTTCGTATTGCTGATGGGAAGGCTTCAAGGAAAGGAGGAGCACAGTAAACATTTACTAAATAAAGCTTCAATAAAACAAACACCCTCCAGAATTTTACTTTTGATCAGTTAATATTTTGCTGACAATTTTTTTAATTGAAATTGCCTTGACCAGGACGAGTGGAAAGTTCCCCAAAGAAGCCTAACATAAGATTCTTAATACCACCACACTGATTTTGAGCTATTTTAGTGCTAGCTCCATGGAAACAAAGACATAATTGTTCATTCAAAAGGCTGCTAAAATTTCCATTACAAAATACACTTATAAAAGGCCTTTACTTTGTGTTTTCATTATGAGAGAGAGATGAGAAACTAGGTTACTTTCTGTACTTTAACGCAAGCTTCAGAGACCCGTGTACAGAATCAACCCATGCTACCGCTAAAGTAAAAAAATCAATTCTGATGAAGCTTAGCAAACTTGGTACAATTAAGAAGTCCAGTTACGTCCAGTTATTTTTTAAGTTTTTAGGCTATTTGCTGTGTCAATCATCACACTGAAGAAACACTCAAATAGAAACATATATCTGACTGCATTTGATTCACTTTATTTCATCACAAATTTGGTAATTAAATTCTTAAACTATAAGATGGTTTTAAAAAATTGGTAGGAATTACTAATTCTTATGTCTTCTTATGCAATATTTGTAAGAAAAATATATTAAAGCTTTCTTACTGATGAAACTTTATCTAAATATAAATAAAGCCCCTCCATATCAAATGGAGCACCCATACAAATGCTTTCTGTTACTTGACTCTTCCACCTTGCAAGATTATGTTCTTTTATCCCTTTATTTTGATTTATGCTCCTTTGACAAGAAAGAGGCTTCAGAGTAGAAGGACATGTGATTAAAAAGACTATCCACTGTAAAAAATGGTTTCCTCTGATTCCTGCATACAGGAGAGGGAATACCACAGCACTTATCATACAAAATTGCTCACTGAGGTCATGGCTTTATCAGATGGGAGGGCACCAAGAAAAAATACCTTATGTCACAAAATGGTTCATAAATATCAACAATTGAAGGAAATATAAGACTTAAGTTCTACTCTACAGCAAAGACATTATGAACAAAAGCAGAGACAGTGAGTAAAAGTTTACATCATCAGACACACAAACCTAACAAAGGTAATTAATGTAATGTGATGTTTACTTCCACATGAGAGCTTGATTACAAACATACTCAGACCTCCACTTACAGTGTAATTCTCAGAAAACTCCTGTTCAAAGGGGAATTTAAGTTGAGGACCTGATGCTGATATTAAATACAATTATTTCACCAAGTGTCTCCTCTAGACTGAATACCTGTGATACTGACAAAATAGCAATAGAAAAAAATGTTTGCATCCCCTCAGCCACTTGCAAAATGCTCATTTGCTCTTCTCTGAATGGTATTCTGAAACGCAGCAGCTGTCAGAATGAATTTTTGATGTTGTATTCAAATTTAAGCAAATTATAAAGTTTTTTCAAAAGAAACATGAGCTTGCCTGTGCTTAGATCTGATAACGAACATATAAACAGATTCAAAATCTTAATTTAAGAGCATGTAGTAAGAAGACATGGATACTTTACTAACTCCTGGGTAAAATCTTGCAGTGATTTTCATTCTATTAAAAATGTACACCTCATTTTTAATTTGCCCATGTCGCCTTTGCCCATTTGTTCTTCTGATGTTTCTTGTCACTAAATTAACAAGACATTTATTACAGAAAATCTTACCACAAAGAAGTCCCTACACACTTTAGATCAAGTCACACCTCATCTCTTTTGATAAGTTCATTTGACTGAGCTTTATGTCATTTCCTGCAAGATGTTCTCTCACAGATATAAAACAAATTACTTTTGAAGGCTAGTAGACAGGAGAAAAAGAAAAAAAAAAGAAGCTTTAGGCATACCAGGGAATCAAAATAAAATTTTAAAAAAAAGTTTAAAATGAGTAATATATGTACTGTTACAGAGAAAATTACATGAGTATACATTTTTAAAGAATTTATGCACAAATATTACAAAAAAGAAGGAAGTGAAAAGGAAAGGAGGAGTTGGGAGAAACCTAACAACCACTTAGTTTTAGAACTTTATCATCCTTTTAACAGCAAATAAACCTAAACAAATGCACAGTGAAAAAATGTTTTCTCCTAAGCAGCACTCAAGATACCTTCCAAGAAAATAAACATGAAAAAAACCCTCTCAATCACATTTTTGTTTAATTCTTCAGAAAAACGATTGCATCCCAGAGCTCCTCACTCATCTGAGCCCAGTAAATACAAAGGCTTAATTCCATTTAATTTTGCCAAATTGCTAAGTGACTCAAGTATTTTTCTTTTATGTAAACTTAACAAAGATATAAAGGAGATCCTCTTTTTAGTCTCTTCTCCCCTTGCTCATACTTAAAAATGTGCTATCTTCTTCCTTCCTAATTCACTATTCTTTCTTCTTCACATTATCCTCCCATTTTTCATTAATTATGCAAGTTCTTTTTGTTCTGTGAATACAGCTAAATGATAGTATTTAAAATTTGCTTATAAACCCAAATATAATGTTTTAACTTTAAGTTCTATTATTTTCTGAATGAATACTAAAATAGCTTTCTTTTTGTATTCACTTGTTGAACTGGGAAGAGTTTTTCTAAAGATGTACCAGAAGAAGAATCACTGAAATCACTCTAATTATTGAACAGAGATAATATATGTAAAAGCAGTGTATAAAAATATGCATGGAAATACAAGTAAGAAATAGGGAGGTTTATGCGGACTGTCCTATATATTAATACTTAAGTTTTACCCATATATTGGTTTCTAAGTGCTCCTTCATTAGCTCTTCCTTTTTCATTAATCTACTTTTATTCCCTATACAAAAGAAATCCTCAGGCTCTTATCTGAACAATGCTTATGTCTAGGCTATTCTTTCAGCACGTAGGTTTTTTGGTTTCTTTGGTTGCTTTTTTTTTATTCTTATCTTTACCTTTCTATAAATAAATAAATTTAGATTAGTCAAAATCTTCCTTCTAGTCTACAATGTCTCTATCAATATATAATTCTCAAGATTTACCACAAAATAATTATTAGAATTTTGAATGAAAACACAATACATGCCCTCCAGTCCATCACTTAAAGTTATCTAGTCCAGCAATTTAGGACCTAAAGGAATTGTTGCTACTTTACAGGAAGCTATTTTTCCTATACATTCACTACAGGTTCTCCAAGTTTTTCGTATCAAAAGCTGGGATTGGATGTGAACTGCCCTGGTCTGGTCACTGCCATTTCCAGCCAGCCCCCAAACTGCTGTGATTAATCTGTAGCACCCCAAACAGACACCCCCTGAGCAGGATGCTGATCCTCTGCTCAGCTGTCTGTACTCGTGAGACAGCAGCCACAGGGGTGGGGGACACCAACATGCTCTTGGGGTGAGGAACATCTCACTCCAGCAGGTGTGTGCTGCCCACAGGGATAGCAGCTGCAGGTGAGTCTCACCAGAGCAGCAGCACCCCAAGCAACTGCCACTGAGGAAAAGCCTGAAGAAGGCCTGTGTGGCAGGGGAAAACTATGAATAAGCAAGGAGCTACAGGAAAAAATGAGCAAGTGAAGTACAGTGGAGGAGACAGCTGAGAAGCAAGAAATATCAGATGGGTACTGCAATGGAAATGACCCTGACTGTGCTGCCCAGCGCCGGCTGGAGGAGCTGCGGTGCACCCACAACCACACACGGTGACAGCAGGGCAAGCTGGGGCTGGAGGGAGGACAGGTATTCAGCTTGCCTCCAGTGTGAGGCAGAAGGAACAAAGTGTTTGTCTAGGTGTTTGATTATTTAGTTCTCTCCAATACTCAAATCAGTGACCAAAGGTTGTGTTAACTGGCAATGAATTAAAGAAAAAATACTCAAATAAAGGCTGTTTTGCTCACAAAACCTTTTTAGACAAGCAGAGCAATGCCATTTACCCAGGCTTCTGTAAGAAAAAAAACCACTAGATCAGAAGACGCAACATGCAAGGGCACCTAAGGCTTTTGCTTTCTAACTATAAGGAAAATTGGATTAGTAATGGAGCAAATATCCTTCTTTAAATCTCAGCAGTGCATAACCCATTTTCATCCTAACTGTAAATCAGCATGCAGTAACAGATTTGAAGGTGCGGTTGATTAATGGGACAAGGACTTGAGCCAATCCCTCTATGCAAGCTGGCTCACCTCATCTCACATACTTCTCTGCATTAGTGATATAATACTCAGAGGAAAAAGGAAATCAAGTAAAGGTACAAAGTGAGAACCCTATCTGAAGCTAACACACAAGTTAAGGAAAAAAGGTAGAAAAAGTACTATGACTATTCGTAGAGACATGCCTAGAGAACCAGAACTGAGATGGTTAATTTTTGTCTTCAAAAATTAGAGAGAATCCCATAATCCTGTCTAAAACTACTTTCAGTTATGATCACATAACCATTCTATTTTATTTAGAGAAATGTCATATCAAAGTAAACCATTTTCTCATTGAAAGAAATTTTAGATTGCTGATGACAGAAAGTGCTGGCAAAAAGACTTAATTATTGAGCCTGGTCTCTTGGGTTTATTTAAGTGGCTAATGGTAGTTTTCAGACATAAACCCAGTCTCTGCTATTATAATAATATGTGCCTTATTTGTCTAGTATTTGCTAGGAATTTGTAAATTAGAGTACAGTACAGCTGTATGCATACCATATAGAACTGCAAAGCACAGTCAACACTGCATATACAGATCCTAGATACCAAGTGATTTTAGCTGAAGGGCATAAAGATTTGTTGTTTTAGCATTCCCTCTATTTTCACCAAAGTAGACTTAAAAATTCTCATGGTAAAACCTATAAAGCAACTGTTCGCAGTTTATTCTCTCACTTTTACCAATGGCAGCTCTCAAATCTGTGTTTGCAATTTCAGCATTTCCACCCGCTTCCACTGTCAGCTGCCCTTACATTACGCTTATTAAGTATTAACAAAAGACCCTCTAGTATCCCACAGGCTTTTGTGTCTCATTGCTCTGTGCTGGTTCCAAATGACCTTGCTGTAATGCAACCAGAGATACACAATGTGCCTTTTGCCCAAGCCCAGCTGGCTTCCTTTTGACTCCCTTCTCTGTGCACACACAATGCTGNACTGAAAAAAGCTTCTGCTTAGCCTACCCTGTTAGTGAGGAACCAGGCATTTATCCAAAGAAATGGTTTAAAGAAAGAGAGAGAAGATTTCCTTGAAGAACATGCTTCATAAGGTATTTGAGAATTCGTCCTTTTCTCCTATAAAAACTTTCCATCTGGCATCATGCACATGAAAATTTCTGAACCTATATTCTTATAGTAGTGCCTTAACAAGTCCCTGCATCAATAAAATGATGTTCCACACAAACCACAGAATAGGAGTGCAAAATTCATCAATCAGGACTTATTAGTCTGAGTCTTTTGGAAGGTCTACACAGCAGCTCATAAACACTTGTCAAATACAAGATCTTTGAGAAAAACATATAGAGATTATCTTTCATTTTTAGTATCACCAAAAAAAAAAAAAAAGNCAGCACCCCAAGCAACTGCCACTGAGGAAAAGCCTGAAGAAGGCCTGTGTGGCAGGGGAAAACTATGAATAAGCAAGGAGCTACAGGAAAAAATGAGCAAGTGAAGTACAGTGGAGGAGACAGCTGAGAAGCAAGAAATATCAGATGGGTACTGCAATGGAAATGACCCTGACTGTGCTGCCCAGCGCCGGCTGGAGGAGCTGCGGTGCACCCACAACCACACACGGTGACAGCAGGGCAAGCTGGGGCTGGAGGGAGGACAGGTATTCAGCTTGCCTCCAGTGTGAGGCAGAAGGAACAAAGTGTTTGTCTAGGTGTTTGATTATTTAGTTCTCTCCAATACTCAAATCAGTGACCAAAGGTTGTGTTAACTGGCAATGAATTAAAGAAAAAATACTCAAATAAAGGCTGTTTTGCTCACAAAACCTTTTTAGACAAGCAGAGCAATGCCATTTACCCAGGCTTCTGTAAGAAAAAAAAACACTAGATCAGAAGACGCAACATGCAAGGGCACCTAAGGCTTTTGCTTTCTAACTATAAGGAAAATTGGATTAGTAATGGAGCAAATATCCTTCTTTAAATCTCAGCAGTGCATAACCCATTTTCATCCTAACTGTAAATCAGCATGCAGTAACAGATTTGAAGGTGCGGTTGATTAATGGGACAAGGACTTGAGCCAATCCCTCTATGCAAGCTGGCTCACCTCATCTCACATACTTCTCTGCATTAGTGATATAATACTCAGAGGAAAAAGGAAATCAAGTAAAGGTACAAAGTGAGAACCCTATCTGAAGCTAACACACAAGTTAAGGAAAAAAGGTAGAAAAAGTACTATGACTATTCGTAGAGACATGCCTAGAGAACCAGAACTGAGATGGTTAATTTTTGTCTTCAAAAATTAGAGAGAATCCCATAATCCTGTCTAAAACTACTTTCAGTTATGATCACATAACCATTCTATTTTATTTAGAGAAATGTCATATCAAAGTAAACCATTTTCTCATTGAAAGAAATTTTAGATTGCTGATGACAGAAAGTGCTGGCAAAAAGACTTAATTATTGAGCCTGGTCTCTTGGGTTTATTTAAGTGGCTAATGGTAGTTTTCAGACATAAACCCAGTCTCTGCTATTATAATAATATGTGCCTTATTTGTCTAGTATTTGCTAGGAATTTGTAAATTAGAGTACAGTACAGCTGTATGCATACCATATAGAACTGCAAAGCACAGTCAACACTGCATATACAGATCCTAGATACCAAGTGATTTTAGCTGAAGGGCATAAAGATTTGTTGTTTTAGCATTCCCTCTATTTTCACCAAAGTAGACTTAAAAATTCTCATGGTAAAACCTATAAAGCAACTGTTCGCAGTTTATTCTCTCACTTTTACCAATGGCAGCTCTCAAATCTGTGTTTGCAATTTCAGCATTTCCACCCGCTTCCACTGTCAGCTGCCCTTACATTACGCTTATTAAGTATTAACAAAAGACCCTCTAGTATCCCACAGGCTTTTGTGTCTCATTGCTCTGTGCTGGTTCCAAATGACCTTGCTGTAATGCAACCAGAGATACACAATGTGCCTTTTGCCCAAGCCCAGCTGGCTTCCTTTTGACTCCCTTCTCTGTGCACACACAATGCTGAAAAAATGAAAATTTTTATGCACACAACAAATTTTCATAGGTAAGAAAACTATTTCCATAGAGACTGCCATGCATTACTAAACAAAATTATTACAAATATTTCCTTTGTAATAACTTTTAACAGATCTGGAAAGAGAAGCACTTCAAGGATGGAAGAATTTATAATGTCAAACCATCAATAATTTTGATTCCACAATGAAAATTTATGTAGCTTTATATTAGAAATATTATTTTCCAAATATATGCATTAAACAGATATTTGAGTCAATGCTAAGAATTTAATTTAACTTCAGTACATTTTCCCTATTAAAAAAAAATGCTAAAACTAATACTATAT
>VWZW01000499.1:35513-87239 GCA_013397115.1 Edolisoma coerulescens
ATTATCTTTCATTTTTAGTAACACCAAAAAAAAAAAAAAGGAATTGGAAAAGAGAAACTATGTTCTATATTTCACCAGAAAACTCCACAGGCACCTCAATGAGTAGGCAAGACCATCCAACCCATGCAACCAAAGCATGGCAATGGTGAAGGCATTAGGCAATAGTTAGACACAGGTAGTTAAACCCGATTAGTTTTCACATTCTACCATGCATGACCAGCCTTCTTCTCATATTTCTGGTGTACCAGGCAGTAGCAAAACTATTTAGGCTTAAGGCTCTTTGGCTAGATTTAGTGAAGTGCCTGGAAAATACATGAGAGACAAGAAAAAAAAAAAGTCTGTAATAAACCAAAAGAGGTCCAATCCTTGCCTTCACCCTATTTTTTTTTTTTTTTAGTTTTACAGTGCTTTCCTTTCTCTCTAGCAATACAAGTAACAGTTTAGAAGAATTCAGCTATATTTAATGTAAAAAGGAACACAAAAATAAATATTTGAAAAATTTGGAAGCAACAAGGTTTACACTATTCTTTAAGCTATGTAAGTGTGAAATCCCTTGCCGTTCTGATGCAATTCCCTTAAGGCATCTGATCTCAGTTAACATTAAAAAAACTCACACAGAGAAACTACCACATGTTAAAATTCCTTGAAAAACATAACTTACATCTTTATAAATAAAATACATTCATAATCTTTAAGGCTGTGTTCTAAAAAGAAATATATTTAAAAATTAATAATAAAATATAATAATCAGGAAATTTTACAGTTTAAGCTATTGGATTTTAGAAGACAGGTAAATTAAGTTATAATACCTAAAAATTCACTGGAGAGCAAAAGTAAATAACTTAGAAAAGCTACTATGTTGCAAGCACTTACACCCATTGTAAGACAGTAAAATAGCAAGAGCTACTACAGTCCCAGATTCCCCTAGCAACAAGAAAGAATTATAACTGAAAATTAAGTGCAGAGAAAGGCAAACCTGAAAGCGAGAAGCAGCGATACCAGAGCCACAGGCCAAAGCTAAACACAAATTTCAGAGCAAATATGAAACAATTACCATTACTGAAAGCTCTACAAAAAGAAGCCCCTCAAACACCACCCATCTACCCCCACAAAACTGAAGAACATCAGTCTTTTAAGACTTCTCTCCAACATATGTATTGGGGCCCCAAGTCAGCACATCCTTGGCTCCAGGAGACTGATCTTTCTGCTGTCAAAAATAAGAAAAAAATTGCAGGGGGTGGGGGAGGGGAAATCACATTTTTAAAACTCCCATCAGACTCCCCCTTTAGGTAGGTATTGGTAAAGACAGGCACATTTCTTTATTATTTCCTATAATGACTCTAACTAGCCTTTACCTGAAAGCTCAGGGCTTCACCACAAAACCTCCATGATAATCAAATACATGTTGAGATTTTGTTCATTTTGTTTTTCTTTTGCTTTGTTGTTGGATTTTTTTTTTAATTGAATGAGGACATAAAATTATTTTTAAATCTTAAAATCTAGTTTAGACTAAAGGACAGACCTCAAGTTGCCCTGTGAAGTGTTCTGCAAGCCAGGCATCAACAGTGTACTTTGAAAAGAAGTCAGTACTACTTTTACAATACTGGGAAGAAAATAATACAGTATTCTAAAAAACCAGAAGGAGTCAATAAGAATAAAAGTCAAGTTGTATTAATAGCAGTAAGCCAGGCAGACCGACAATGAACAAGGGGGTTCATCATCAACTTAGTCGATTAGTTGATTAATCATTAAATTGAGTTTACATTCAAAGAGAAAAATCAAAGTAATGTCACTAACTGGACATAAAATGGTGTAAAATATGGCCAGAATAAATGGAACAAATTTGGACTAAGCAGTGAAGTTTGAAGAATGTACTTTAACACCTCAGAGACGAGTTTAAAAAGGTGTCTTGGCAGTTTGGTTAAGAAAGAAAATAGAAAGAAAAAGACAGTTAATTAAAAAAATTTTAATAATGTTAGAGAGCAAAAGAGAAAAAGAATTTAAAAGATAAAAAAGAAGAAAAATACATGAGCATAAATTGTCAAACAAGATAGAAGAAAAAAGAATGGGGAGACAAATTCTACCCTCTTTACTATAAAAAATATGTACTAAAAGAAAAAAATAGTTACATGCAGTAGAAGCGAAAACCTGTGATTCTCCAGAAATATAAAAGAAGAACTTGGAAAAGACAGACAGAAAAAACTCCGAACAGTATCCAGGCACACCAAAAAAAGTTGTTGTTTAAAAATGGGACTGTTAGGCAAAGTCAAGTGGAGATTGCTCAGAAACCTGGATGGGCACAGCTTCCAGAAGAGAAGCAATATGGAAGAACTTTGACGTCTTATAGGTATACAGCTTAAACATGCTCTTAATTTAAATATCTACATGTCAGCTGTCTATGTAAGTACTCATTCTTGACAGTAAAAATCTTGGCAACTCAGTCAGTGAAATCCAAAGAACTATTCAGTTCATCACATATAGATTTTTATGTTATGAAGATACACAGAAGTGTTCAGTGATCGCAGGGACAGCAGAGACAGTGTCATCCAGACAACTGGTCTTCACTGAACTTCTGCAATTTTTCACAGCCACAAGGATATCACTTAAGGAGTTCAGGGAGAATGTAAATTTTTCTTTTTCAAATCATCTTTTCAAGGTTTGTTAGGACTGCTGGATTTGGGGGTGTTTGGGGGAGTGAGTTGTTTTTATATTTGTTTTACAGCTACACCATCCCAGATTAATACCACCAAAAGCCAAAAACTTAAAAACAAAATAATACCTCAAAGACTTGGTTAGAAAAGATTTAAACAAGAAGCAAGGTAATCTAAAAGAAGTTTCACTTCTGAGCTGCTAAAAGTAGCATGGTTACAAGTCACCCCTATTTTTTTAGTTCATTATTAAAAATTCAAAGGTATATCAGAAAATCACAAAATGCTTAAGGTTGAAAGTTGGACAATCAGGCCAGGTCCCCTGCTCAAGCAAGGCCACCTAGAAAAGGTTGACCAGGGTCATGTCCAGACAGCTTCTGACTATCCATAAGGTACGAGACTGCACCACCTCTCTGGATAACCTGTGCCATTGCTCTGTCACCCTCAAAATAAAGAGTGTTTCTTGATGTTCAGGAGGAACCTCCTGTGGTCCAGTTTGTGTCCATTGCCTCTGAATCTGTCACTGGGCACTGCTGAAAAAATACTGGTTGCATCCTCTATACACTCTCTAATCAGGTATTTATTAATTTATTAATTATTAATAAGACCCCTCCTCAGCCTTCTCCAGACTGAAAGATACCAGCTCTCTCAGATTTTAGTCATAGGAGAGAGATTCTAGTTCCTTCATGATTTTAGTGGTCCCTTATTAGACTCTCTCCAGTACGTCCAATTCTCTTTTGTACTGGGGTGTCCAGCACCAGACACAGAACTCAAGGTGTGACCTCACCAGCACTGAATAATGGAGAAGGATCAACAGCCTCGACCTGCTGGCAGTAATTTGCTTAATGCAGCTCAGGGTAGCATTTGCATTCTTTGCTGCAAGGTCATATTGCTGGCTCATGTTCAACTTGGTGTTCACCAGAAGCCTCAGGGCCTTTTTTTGAAAAGCTGATTTCCTTCTGATTTCCCCCTGCAATGTATTGGTGTATGGGGTTGCTCTTCCCCAGGTGCATTATTTTGCAGTTCTCTTTGTTGAACACCATGGCTCATTTCTTCTGCTTATTGATGCCAGCATGACCTTCTAGGGTATCAGCCACTCTTTCCAGTTGGGTGTCATCTGCAA
Organism: Edolisoma coerulescens; assembly: GCA_013397115.1. Lineage (NCBI taxonomy): Eukaryota > Metazoa > Chordata > Aves > Passeriformes > Campephagidae > Edolisoma > Edolisoma coerulescens. Next base: position 39,285 of record VWZW01000499.1, read on the forward strand.
ACTTGCTAAAGGTACAGTCTGTCCCATCATCAAGATCATTAATGAAAATGCTGCACTGGACTGGACCCAGTATTGACCCTTGGGGTCACTGCTGGTTACAGGCCTTGAGCCAGACTGCAAGCCACTGATCACCACTCTCTGGTACAGCCATTCAGCTGGGTTTCAAGCCACCTCACTGTCTGCTCATCCAGAATGCATATCAACAGCTTTCCTATGAGGATCTTGCAGTAGACAGTGTTGAAAGCCTCAGTGAAGTTCAGATATAGACAATATCCACTGCTCTCCCCTCATCTAGTGATTTCATCACAGAATGTTACTGGGTAGGACAAGCATGACTTCCCCTTGGTCAAACCATGCTGACTGCTCCTGAGGACTTTCTCAACCTTCATGTGCCTGGAAATGGTTTCCAGGATTAGCTACTCCATCACTCTCCCAGGGACTGAGGTGAAGCTGTAGACCCATGGATCCTTCTTGCCATTCTTGAAGATTGGAGGAAGCTATATGACAATTCTTTGTCTTATTCATATAGAGCCTGAGTACAAGACCCAATGTCTAAAGCACGCAAAGTAAAAATTAAACATAAAAACTCTCATATTTCCAATAAAAAGAATAGCCATGAAACCAGTAACAAAATAAAATGGATATTGCTACATGTCGAGAAAAAACAATGCCAATAAAAATGCTTGACCTAATACTGTATATTTCCTCTCCTTCCAAACATGTACAAACAGACCTGCAGTAATCTTCATTATCCAGGCTTCTAGTCAGTTTTCAGGACTCTGAAACAATCTTCTGAAATCAACTTCAATTCCAAGATCTTGCTCTTTCAGATATTGCATCCAAATACTTTAAGAATCCCCCTCCAGTTTATTCCTCAACTCAGCCCATGTGGTAAACACATTTCTATACAACTGTGAGAGGAAGCTTTACATGAAGTTGCTCTAAGAGTAGGCATGCTACAATGAAAACCTCAGGAAAGGTGCTCAGGATAGAAGCAGGACAGAGATAAAATGGCCACAAGATGTTGAGGATCACAGAATCATAGAATGGTTTGGGTCAGAGGGGACCTTAAAGACCAGCTAGTCTTTAAGTCTTCCAATCCCCTGCCATGGGCACGGACACCTTCCACTAGACCAGGCTGCTCAAAGCCCCATCCAACCTGGCCTTAAACACTTCCAAGGATGAGGCAACTCTCTGGGTAACCCGTACCAGTGCCTCATCAACCTCACAATAAAGATTTTCTTTCTCATATCTAATCTAAAACCTACCCTCCTTAAGTAGAGTTGTTCTATCACTGCATGCCTTTGTAAAAAGTCCCTCTCCAGCTCCTTTCAGGCCCCTTTAGGTACTGGGAGGCTGCTCCAGGTCTCCCTGAGCCTTTTCTCCTCCAGGCTGAACAGCCCCAACTCTCTCAGCCTGTCTTCAGAGGAGAGGTGCTCCAGCCCTATGATCATCATTATGACTCTTTTCTGGACACACTCCAAAAGGTCCACATCTTTTTTACGTTGGTTCAAATGATTCAAATGAGTCTTTAATAAAGACGACCATGTGACCAACTTAAGACAGTCAAAGAATGCACTACCATTGAAACAAACAATCTTATCAGCTTCTTCTCTTCTAGCCACAAACTTCTATATTCTGTCACGCTGGATGAATTTTCTAGATTCCTCTCTTTCATCACATGACAACAAAACTCTTTAACTTGACCGCCACAACAAAGTCAAACATTTCTGAACAGCAAGAAAGCATCCGATTGACCTTAATTGTTGTGAAATTTCATCATTTGTCAACATACACACAAAAAAATTCCCAAGAAAATTTTCACTGTGATCAACATTCACTTCCAGTTTTATTCAGCTCTGATTTTCATTACATTAGCATAAGCTCAAAATTTATCAACTTCTCTCACCAGATTTGGCTCATTTCTCAGTTTAGGTCAACTCTCTGCAGTGACATTTCCAGTGCCCACTCATGCAATTTAGTTATGCGATGACAGGGGTCAGCAGATGGCACTATTACATTTTTTAATACTATACATTTTACTGTAAATCTTTCTTTAACAGAAACCTTTGCTGTTTTCATTGGTGTGCATGTGCAAGTGTGCATACAAAAGATCAATTTCAGTAGAACAACTCTAGCATGGTTTTCATGGTGTTTGGGCTGCAGCTTATGAAAAAAATCTGCCTACATAATATCTAATAATTACCTCTATTTCAAGGTCACAGTCTGTTAAACACAAATTATGGCTGACATACACCTAAAGTCAAACCACATTTTCTCTCTAATAAGAAATGGACATGAAAGCCACAATAATTATTACCACAATGAAACAAAGTCACATAAACACACTCGAGCATTGGACTTCCCTTTCTTCTAAAAAGCAGAATGTCTAGCAGACTCTGACATATGTACAAGAGAACAAAATGAAAGATAAATATTGCTTACATTCTCTTGCAATCATCTAATCCACCCCTTCCTTTACATAAATTAACAAAGTATTTATAATATCATTGTTTAGACTGGGATTATTTCATCTTTTCCCCTAGATTAAATTCAAGAAAGTAATACTGAAAAAACCAAAAAAATTTACCCTCAGAAATATTTCTAATCTTAAAGAAGAAAGAAAAGACTGAACACATGCACGGTGAAAGTTTTATTTTTTAAAAAAGCAACATGTCAAACATTCAAACTGCTTTTTGCACATGCATCACTTTCTAGAAGCTTACTCAGCTAAATCTTTACCTACATATGTCATTCAAACTGAACAGACATCATTTCCTCTTTAGCCATATATTTTATTCTTGTTTACTATATTCATTCTGACCCTTGTAATTTCTGCCTGTTCAACTATTCTGAATGAATTCAGCTCTTTCATACTGGTAGTTTACTGTAAAATTCATGCAATCCTGAGAAAGCAGTCATAATTTCCAGTTAAGCAAAAGCTATTAATGGTGTAAACTAGTTCAATATTACGTAAACAGAGACACACAAATGTATTTTCGTGCTATTAATGTAGTACATTTTTCTGCAACAAAGTCACAGAGAAGTTATTTGCACAAAGTAGAGTACTGAAAATTTCACCAGACCAGAATTCCTCCCATCCTTGCTCACACAGCCCTCCTCTCCTTCAAATAGCTTCATGCTTGTTCAGTATTCTGCAATTCCCATGATATTAGCTGGAGCAATCATCTCTCCCCTTCATCTAAGTGACACCAATACTCAAAGGGAATTCAGAGTGGCAAAACGGTTTAAGTTACTGCTTCAGAACTTGCTTCAATTCCAGAAACAGTCAGAGGTCTGGGGTTGTTGGAATGACAATGTTTTAGTAGAGAAGCACACAGATTACAGGATAATACTGATGTTGAAGCATATGGTTATGTCTATAAAAACAGAATGAAGGTGCTGCTGTCAGTGCAGACCATAGCAAAATGCTGGGAGATATGGAGCAACCTACTTCTCCGGGCTGACTGTGATGTTCCACTTTCCCTATCCTCTCCAGGTTTCATTCCTGCTCCAATCATTGAGAAGGAACTTGCAGCAGCATTGCAGGAACTCATTCAAAGGATTCAAGATTGTGTAAATATTTAAGTATTTATTCAAGTTAGAATAAATTAATGACATTCTCTTTTGGCCAAAATTTCTACTTTTAGTTCCAAATTCCTGAAAACCCCAGTTACAACAAAGTCTGTACCCATTATTTGAACTAGACTCGCCTTTTTGGTTTTTAATTTGAAACAAAACACAGAGGTTAAAATTGAGCTACCACAATATAAAAGAGTTTAATGACTTTCAGGAGCAAAATAAAAGTGATAAATTTGCTTATTTCACTTAACATCTTCAGCAGCTCCTCTTCTTGGACTGATTATTAATTTCATACTCACTTGCTATTCTTCATCTAACTAATCTAACTAATCCAAGACTTCAATTTGTCTTTAAACAACTGTGATAGCTGGACTCCCAAATGAGGCTACAGGAGGGCAGTATTGTATACAAAAAAGTAGTCAAACTGACACGTTTAACTGCCTGTTGTGGTCAATGCGGGAAGACACCATAATTTTCAGGTTCAGTAATATGTATCTAGAGTAAATATTTTGCCATTAACCATTTACAGAATTGTCCATGCTCTTGAACATTTCATGACTTGATGAAAACTATAATTTCTATCTAATTAAATAATACATTTAAAATGTAATTTTGAGAAAACTCTCAGAAAGAAGGAGGAAAGCACCATCTCACAGTAAAAGACAGGAGGGAAATGTTCTGTTTATTACATCTGCTTTTTAATTTTTTTTTCATTTCATCATGAAATTAGACTAAAACATAGGTTTTCATAGCCAGACACAGTATAAATCCCAAAGTGAGATGCTTATTTGGCACTAAACATGGAATTTATGGCATGACAATCCAAAGGAAGAAAAAGCTCAAACCAACTTCATCAATGGTTGGTTTTGGTTGGTAGGCCAAATGATGAACAATGACTCAATTATTAATCTAAAAGACAAAGCATGATTTAGATTCTTTTCTGTCATGTTTTCTTTAACTATATTTCCAATTTTGTAATACAGAAAAGAATATTTTATTTTTTAAAAAGAAACTTCCTATCCTCCTATTCTTACTGCTACACTAAGGGAAATGTGATGGGTATAAACCACATTTTTTCTCAGGAAGTTACAATCTCAAACACTGCATTGTTTGCTCTCTATGAAAACAGTATTTGCCAATGCAGCTCCAGTTTAGGAGAGGATAGGGATGGTTTACTCCCACCCAGTGGCAATGACCAATGTTTGGACTTTCAAATGCAAAGTCACTAAAAAGTTACTCCTCAAGTTTCCTTCAGTAATCAGGAGAAAGCACAAACACACAGAGCACAAACTCCTAATTAACAAAGATGGCAGTCAGTGAATTTTCTTTTATTACCAAAATAGTTTAAAAAACAAAAAAACCCTCTGAAATATCAAAGTAAAACTAATTGTTGAGTCATTTCTCTAAGGAAAACACTATAAAAATGCTACCTCTAATGTGCTGTGTATGGAGATGATTAGCACAATTTACCTTCTCCTCCACAAGGTGCAGATTCTGGTTGATTAAAATGAGTGTACTTTATATATATCAAGATCTCCTTTTCTTTCTGCTAAAAAGAAAAACATTGTTGGACTACACTAAAGTTTCCATCCTGCAAGTCTTGTAGAGCTTCAGCACCTTGCTGGGTCATCCTTCTTTTCCTCTCTCCCCAGACACCTAGTACTTGTCCTTGCAGGAAGAAAGAGGACAGGAGACAAAGCAGCAGCTTATATTTGCTTGCAAAAACACAGTTACATTTCTGAGAAGACCTACAGATGCTGTGCCCTGAAGGATTATTACCAAGATTTCCAGCAGGGTAAGGTTCTCTGTATATAAAGCAGCACAGCAATTGCTCAAGAGACAGACAAAAGCCAAACAGCAAACACCAACAGAATTTTCTGGTTTTCTTTCTTATTACTTGTTGCAACAAAGGTCTCCTTTCTATCACTGTAAAATAACTGTTTTTATTTGGATGCTTAACAAATATTTTTCTTTTATCAGGATAGTTAAAGAAGGAAATCAAACTAGCAACATTGTGAATATAGTAGAAAAATTCTCCCTGCCTTTAGAGAGCCTGGCCTGAATTTCAGCAAGAGGACAAAAAGAAACAATGTCCCATATCTGTAACTCATTCAAGACTAAACCAAGAAAATAACATGTATCTAAGTCAGTTCAATTCCTCATGTCTAAAACTGCTTAAATCATTGAGAAATTTATTATTTAATAAGTAACAGTTAAATTAAAACTAAATTTTAAATTACATTTGAAATTATCACAAACTGTAAACACATTGTAGTAATGAATGGTCTAATTAAGTAAGGCATCTAAGAAATAAATTTAGCTAAACAGACAAAAGTCATTGCTTACGTATCAAAGTCTGCTTGCTGAAGCGGTAAACCATCCCTCAACAAAGAAGTCTCTTTTATGAAGCAACAGAAAAGTTTAGGAAAATAACTACTTTTAGTCTATTTGTTATTAAAGTTTAGTAGTACCTTCATCATTATCACTTCATTCAAATTTCTGAACAAGGCTAAGATACAAAAACCCCCCTACAAAACCATGTCCCTTTTTAATCTATGAATATAAGCAAAAAGCTGGACCTACAAGTTCTAATGTCATGAAGAATTGGGAACTCAGTTAACTGAGTCTCAAACTGCCTGCACTATTTCAGCAGCTGTTTTAAATGCAAAGATTTTGAGGAACTGTAATCAGAACACCTAAAATTACGCATATTTACCAACAAAAGCATGTCTAAAATACTAGGCTTTGATGCTCACTGGCAAAAAGGCAGCTTCAAGCTCAGAATGAGGCTTTATTTAGGGGTATATTAGAAAATCTTAACAGCAATGAGCATTGAGCTTTCCTTTATGAAATGTAACTGAAAAAGCACAGAAGTACAAGATACAGCGACACCCTAAACACAATAAAACTAATATAATTCTGATACACTGAAAAAAACATGTATCCCTTTAACAAATTACTTTGAATTAAGTTTACAACCTAATTTTTGAAAATTCCTTAACAAACTCCCAAAGGCTTGGATATGTACATACCCCTCTTCCCCCCACAAAAAAAGTCTCCCCAAACCAGCAATTTCAGGAAAGCATACCACTAAATGGTTACATTCAAATTAGCTCTGATTTCTGAAGTCATATAATTAAAAAAGAATCTAGGTTTTATTTCAAAGCCATCAACATTCAGGGAAAGAAAAAATAAAACGCAGGAACATTAGAAATCCCTGGTGTTTCTGTCTAGGGTTGCAGCCTGCCTCAGCACTGACAACTAATTGTAAGCACCAATTTGATTTTATATGCAAGAGAAACTTCTCTATGGCCTTTTCCAAACCTCTTGTGAGAAAAGGCAAGAAAATGAGGTAAGGTTCTAAAAACTAGGCCCTGAAAACAACTATGGATTTTGATGTAAGTACAAGAAGAAGACTTTACCAGTAAGATTACTGGAGAACAGTGAAGTTTGTTACATTTCTGACTTTTAAACAAAAGAAACAGTGATTTTTCTTCCACAGACACTTATCAGCCTCTTCTTAGGCCTGCATTTAATATTCTAAAAGGCTAAAAACAAACAAGTCATTTAAGAAGGGAAATTTCATGTTAAAATATTTAAAGCCAAAAGTCATTCTTTTCTTAAATGCAGGTTTTCTGTTTTGGAAACCTGCTATTATGGTTATTGAAACTACCACTTCATTTGACCTAGAAATATTTGCAGTCTCTATTCTTTAAGTGAAAAAGTTAATTTGAACTCCTCTTACTGAAAGCCATTTTAAACATTTAAAATTACCACTGTATTATCTGTAAGGAACACATAGTAATTTCATAATACATGTTTAAATAGTCAGGCTGTTGACAAAAAAATATTAAAAAATCACAAGAGTCTATTCTAACAACATGGGGGGGGGAAGAGGCTAATTTTGATACTTGCAATAAGTATGACACTTTTTAAAGACATAAAATCTTTGACAAACCAAGATCTTAGCACCATCAATTTAATGTGATATGANACTGACTATCTCATCTATGGAAAAGGATTGTGACTGCTTTCAACTAACACAGACATTCCTGACTCTTCTGGAATTATTCCAGCTGTCTCACAACAGGATTATTCCATATCTGGTGTCCACCAAATATCCAACCACTGCTCTGGGAAAAGGCTGATTAGAAGTCTCTTCTGCTTTTGTGGCCTTCCTGGCAACATCTTCTCAGTATGAAAGAGTGATTCGCAATTCCCAAACTGAAAAGTATCTACTTTGCCCTACGTAACTCTCTGTAAGTCACTGCAGACCTCCTTTATGTGGACTGTTTTCTCTCAAGCACATATAGCCTGTGGAAAAAAACCTTTGGATAGATGCACACATAAATTTCCAAAGCAAATTCTACAACTACTATTAAATCAAAGCAAAGTAGACATAAATATTTAAGATAAGGGATCAGGACAGTGCTTTCAAGCATGATTACCTTCAAACTTCCCTTTCTCTTTCTACCATGAGTGAAGGACTTTATTTTTGCAAAAAGCATTTTCAGTAAAGTAGACTATTCTTTTTGATAGTCCACAGCAGAACATCCATGACAGAGTAAACTACATTGAAAACATCCTTTAATACTCTGGTTTTTAGGAAGGATTTAATTAAGAAAAGCTGTATCATAGCATTCAAGAATTTCAGTATCACAAAGATCTAGATGTTATGCAATATCCTTATAAAAACAGAAATGCTGGAACAACAATGGAACAGAGCTCTACTGTAACCAGACTGAAAATTCCACGGAAAAGAAATCTGCTAATCAGTATGTACTAGTTCCGTATACAAAATAGGGATTAACCTATTTTCCTCCATGTACCATCTGGATGCTAGGCAAATGAAAAAATCTCTTTTCACCTGCTACAAAATTTAGACACTTAATAGTATTGTGCTAAGATGTGCATTAGATATGCATATTCATATCCCATTGCATTAAAACTCATAGCTATTCCTGCATGTTTCATATTCCCAGATACTGACTTGAATGTCCCGCTTCGCTCAACAGATGAGCATTACAAGAGTTAAAACCTCATAAAACGCATTGTTTTTATTGCAGAAACAAATACAGAGACAAAAGAATCAAAAAATGGCCTATGATAGGTTACAGCTTTTTTTAAAAACACGTTCAGATTTTACTAACATGAAACTTCATAAGGTAAATGGCCCAAATCAAAATGCGCATTTTAAGAGAGTATGAACTCTTACATCTTTAAAAATAATCACCAAAGACTTCTGCTAGTTTCATAGAATAATTTATGTTGATCTGTAAATGCCAGCAGGGAATCTAAAAGCAGTACTCTATTTTAGAACAAGCATCGCCACAAGAAAATAGCAGTTCTTTTGAAACTCAGTATTTCAAAGTAACTTTTGATACTTAGTATTTCTTTTTCACCTCTCCTCCACGTAAGACACACCAACCACTAAACTGCCTCTCTTTCAAAATGAATAGTCATCATGGATGAGCTTTACTGTCAATGAACAGCTGATATCCATAAAAGACATTGTACTTATCTATGCTAAAATCTTTGAGGTCCACCAAAAGACCATGTGAGCCATTATGACATCTTTTGTGTTGAATTTGGAATGAAAGAATTTTCCAAGCAGGACTAAGGCTTTATTTACCATCCATTTTATACAAGAAAAACAAAAATGCAACTAGTACAGAAAAGTGAAGTCTCTCTGCTGACCATGATTGGAAAGATATTCTTTCAAAAGGAGACTTGAACTTTCCATATGTTATTCAGGTGATAAATATCTTGCACAATCTTACCAGTAATTGTATGGAAATAATCTCTTACCAGACAAAAAGCCTATTACAGCTGACAAGTTTATGAAGCATGGAGCTGCTGCCTGTTAAAGGCTTTCAATTTGAATAAAACTGTTCTAAGCTGCTGTGTTTATCAGACTGCTGTTGTGCTTTTTGCCTATGTTATGGCATAGGCAGATCCTATGTGTCTCCTGAACATTATCCATTAAATAGAATTTTGCTTTATCTTCATATCCTCATTAAGGAAGGTGATATAACGAGTTAGAAATGGTGAAAATGCTTAGTAAGATACCTCCACATGCACATCCACACGGCACTGATAAATGACCAGCTACAATAAGTCAGGCATGTGATCTGTATGAAAGATATGTAAATACCCAAGTAGCTCCTGTACAGGAAATTGCCGTCCAGCAAGACATGAACATCTGTGCAAAAGAGTAATCAAAAGGTCTAAACTGGAAAAAAAAGCTTGATTGAATGCAATTTATCCTGCACCTCTTTTGAGCATTCTTTGATGACAAGCAGCAACTGAGCATACAGATGATAGAAAAGACAAACTTCCTTGACAGGAGTACCCTGTGCTCAGAGGAAATGTGTTCAGACAAAAGATGCAGAGGCAAATAGTTCATCGATCAAGTGCTACACTGAAGCATGTTAAACAGTGCTTATCCCCTCTTTCTCCCATAAAAGGAAAAATCATATTCATCTAGGAAAAAGACTCACATGGTAACAACTTTATTAATAGCATTTATCAACGTTGCCTGGGAGTAGTCTGAAAATAGTGCTGGCAAATTAATGGATGACTAAAATGAAATTATGGAAATCTGATCCCATGCTGTAAGACCAGGACTGAGAGAATGGTCAACTCCCAGTTCACCCGGACCTTGTATAGGATCTACTGCTCCAGCTGGATCCCTACAAATCTATGAGGCCTGATGGGATTCATCAAAGAATCCTCAAAGAGCTTGCTGATGTCACTGCAGAGCCTCTCTTGATGACTTTTGATGGTCTTGGGAATCTGGAGAGTTCCCAGCTGACCTGCTTGTCCTGCTTGTCAAACTTGTTTTCCTTCTACAACAGCGTAACCCACCTACTTGATCTTGGAAAGCCAGTAGATGTAATCTTTTTGGACTACAGCAAAGCTTTTGATACTGTTTTTCTCACAGTATCCCTCTGGACAAAGTATCCGCATTCAGCTGGATATCTATGCTACACAATCAGTAGGCAACTGGCTCACAACTCAGGGACAAAGAGTTGTAGTGAATGGGGTGACATCAGGCTGATGACTGGTCACTAGTGGTGCTCTGCAGGGCTCCATCCTCAGTCCTGTTCTCTCCAACATCTTTATTAATGGCCTGGACACGGGACATGGAGGAATACTAAGTTTACCAACAACACCACATTAGGGAGAGCTGTCAAATCCCTGACAGGCAGAGAGGCCCTGCAGTGAGACNGTATCCGCATTCAGCTGGATATCTATGCTACACAATCAGTAGGCAACTGGCTCACAACTCAGGGACAAAGAGTTGTAGTGAATGGGGTGACATCAGGCTGATGACTGGTCACTAGTGGTGCTCTGCAGGGCTCCATCCTCAGTCCTGTTCTCTCCAACATCTTTATTAATGGCCTGGACACGGGACATGGAGGAATACTAAGTTTACCAACAACACCACATTAGGGAGAGCTGTCAAATCCCTGACAGGCAGAGAGGCCCTGCAGTGAGACCTTGAGAAATTAGAGAAATGGGCAATGACAAACCATACAAGGTTTAACAAGGAAAAGTTTCAGATAATACACTTGGAATGGGGAAACCCTGGCTGTGTATATAGACTGGGGAATGAGTACCTGGAGAGCAGCACGGCCTAAAGGGACCTGGGGGTCCTGCTCGATGACAAGTTGAATGTAAGTCAGCAGTGCCCTGGCAGTCAGGAGGGCCAGCCGTGTCCTGGGGGGCATCAGGCACAGCATCTCCAGCCCAGCAAGGGAGGGGATTGCTCTGCACTGGGGTGGCCTCATCTCAAGTATTGTGTGCAGTTTTGGGCACCAAAATATTATAAAGACATTAAACTATTGGAGAGTGTCTGAAGGAGGGCCATGAGGATGGTGAAGGGTCTGGAGGGGAAGTCGTATGAGGAGTGGCTGAGGTAACTTGGTCTGGTCATCCTGGAGGAGACTGAGGGGAGACCTTCGTGCGGTCTTCAACGTCCTCACAAGGAGAAGCGGAGGGGCAGGCACTGATTTCTTCCCTCTTGTGACTGGTGACAGGACTCAAGGAAACAGCATGAAGCTGAATCAGGGGAGGTTTAGATTGGATATCAGGAAAAAGTTTTTCACCCAGAGGGTGGCTGGGCACTGGAACAGGCTCCCCAAGGAAGTGGTCACAGCACCAAGCCTAACAGAGTTCAAGAAGCATTTGGACACTGCTCTCTGGCACATGGCGTGACTCTTGGGGTGTCCTGTGCAGGGCCAGGAGTTGGACTCAGTGACCCTGATGGGTCCCTTCCAACTCAGCTTATTCTATGATTCTGTGATTCTGTTTTCCCGTATTTCCAGTGCGGAACCCGATAAAGAGAAGTAAGAAAGAAATGAGAGATTTAGCTGAGTAACAGCGTCTATGAAAAACCTGAGGAGGTGGTTCTTAAGTGCAAAATGGGATGACTACGATGATACAGAACTTCTTTATCATTGATTTCACTGCATTGCTACACTTTTATGCAACAATACTGCATAAGCATGCATAGTACCCCTTTCATTTGGTATCCTCTTTTAAATTCTGAATGATGTTCCTGCACTTCACACTGGAGGCTCTGCAGCCTGCCTAGTACAAAATAACAGAAATTTTAACTGATACTGAATCTATCCTTAGCAAATGAAAAATAGTCCTGATCTCTAAATACTGACTCATTCTGAAGAAAAGTAAAGGTGAAGTTTAGAAGACTGGGAAAACCATATTCAGCAACAATTAACATGAAAACTGTTGGTTGCTGCAGGACTGCATCTAATGTTAAGATGCTATCAAGAACAGCTACACTAGTAATTTGTATTATACATACGCTTTCTAAATCAAACAAGAGTCAGGATAGGTACAAAAATAGCACATACACACTGAAGGTACTGAACAATATATTTGAATGTGTATATATACACACTTTCATGGACGATTAGTCATGTGCTACTTAACAACATGTCATAAATATACAACCACTTAACACTGATAGTAGTTACAGTGTAGTATGCTGTAGTACATGATGAAAGTCATGGCTAGTAAGCTTTAAATTCTCGCTACTGATTTACTGATATTACATCATGAGCTGTGTTACACCACTGTTCACTGTAACACACATATAGCCACTCCTTGACTGCTCAGGTATCCATAATATGAAATATCAACCCTAGGGCAGGACAGGGTTACTTGGTACAAATATTAAAAGTTAATGCAAATTTTTCATCAGTGGCGTTCATACGTGAACACTCAAATTATATTATCTGCCTTTTCTTAAATCAGGATAATGAGTCTCCTGTAAAAGCCTCTACAGAAACTAGGAAATACACATCTCCTGTGTTTGCATGACCCTACAAAAAACCCTTCAAGTATTTTGTAACACTGATAAATTTAACCTAACATAAATCAAGATATTCCAAGAAAACAGCCAACTTTATAATTCCAAAAATAAACATTCTTTTAGAACTAAACACTAAACTTCAGACTATTTTGTGTGACTAGATAATATTTTAAAATATTATGCTCCTAACATGTTTAATATGGCCTTGTCTTTAAGTCAATGACACATCAGATGAAGAAGTTACACAGGCAAACAACAAAACAGAGTCATCAAGGTTGGAAGATCATCTAGACCAAACAACAACATAACACCACCATAAACATACCTAAGCCATATCTACAAGTGCCACACCATCCACAATTTAATATAGTAAAAAGGTACCAAAATGAAATGAAACATTAACCAGAATAAATTTCTGGTCTGTTTAGCAGATTAAGTTCATTTTAGAGCAACATATTGCTTGTCTAGACATGAGGAGTTAAACCACCTAATTTGGGCTGCATGCAAGACATGCTTGATTTTTTTTTTTTTTTTTAACTAGTCAGTTCTCTCAAGCAGTTTTTTTAAGAATCCAGGAAAAATACTATTTATATTATGTATTTTATGTCCATCAATAAATGCATCATTATGTAATAAGAACTCAGGGCTGTCCCTGCTCTGGTATAAATTGTCCATGGGCTTCAGCCTCTCACGGGTGTCTCTTCTTCGGACAACTACAGGCCCCAATGGCCTCAGGTGTAGAGATACTCGAGTAGAAATAGTTATACTAAAGACAAAATTTACTTTTGCCATGTTTAGCAACACTGCAATGCTTGAGAGATGCACATCTCAAAATGCACAAAACCCACTTTACATCTAGACACGGTTTCACATGATTTCAGAGATGTTTTCAATTTGCCTACTGGTGTGCATGCACACACACTGTATTATCTGCACTCTTCAAAATTCAGCAAAAAGAGCAGATGAATTAATCAGTCATTTCCTTTAGTCAGTAACATAGTGCAATTCTAAATGCTTCAGTCCAAAGAATTAGTAAACTTGTTAAACCATTTCAAGTAAATTTCTACAAATACGGTAATTGCAGAATCATTTAGATTGTAAAAGACCTTTAAGATCAAGCTTACCTGTTAACCCAGTACTGTCAAGTCCACCACTAAACCATATCCCACACTGCCACATTTACATATCTTTTAAATACCTCCAAGGACAGAGACTCAACCATTTTCCTCAGCAGCATATTCCAATGTTTGACAATCTCTTCTGTAAAGAAATTTTTCCTACTAGCCAGTCTAAACCTCCACTGGTGCAACTTAAGGATGCTTCCTCTCAATCCTATCACTCGTTACCTGGGAGAAGAGACTAAGCCCTCCTTTCTGGTGGTTGTAGAGAATAGTAAGGCCCCTCCTGAGCTTCCTTTTCTCCAGGCTAAACAACCCCAGCTCCCTCAGCTGGTCCTCATAGGACTTGCGCTCCAGACCCTTCCCCAGCTCCACTGCCCTTCTCTGGACTCGCTTCAGCACCTCAGTGTCCTTCTTGTAGTGAGGGGCTCAAAACTGGACATAGGATTTGAAGCGTTGCCTCACCAATGCTGAGTACAGGGGGACAATCACTGCCCTGGTCCTGCTGGCCACACCATTGCTGATACAGGCCAGGATGACACTGGCCAAGAACTTGGGCTGGATCGTGTCCAGCTGCTGTTGACCAGTATCCCCAGGTCCTTTTCCACCAGGCAGCTTTCAGCCACTCTGCCCCCAGTCTGAAGTGCTGCCTGGGGTTGTTGTGACCCAAGTACAAGACACTGCACACCTCCTTGTTTAACCTTATACAATTGGCCTCAGCCCTTTGATACAGCCTGTCCAGATCTCTCTGCAGAGCCTTCCTGCCCTCCAGCAGATCACCACTCCTGTCCAGCTTGGCCTCACCTGCAAACTGACTGAGGGTGCACTGGATCCCCTTGTTCAAGTCATTGATAAAGACATTAAACAGGGCTGGCCCCAGTACTGAGCCCAGGGGAATAACACTGATGTCCAGCCACCAGCTGGATGTAACTCCATTCTCGACCACTCTCTGGGCCTAGCCATCTAGTCAGTTTTCTACCCAGCAAAGAGTGCACTTGTCCAAGCCATGATCAGCCAGTTTCTCCAGGATAATGCTGTGAGAAACAGTGTGAAAAGCTTTACTGAAGTCTAGACAGACACCATCCACAGCTTTTCCCTCATTCACTAAGTTGGTCACCCTGTCACAGAAGGAGATTAGGTTGGTCAAGCAGGACTTGTCTTTCACAAACCCCTATTGGCTGAGCCTGATGCCCTGCTTGCCCTGTACATGCCTTGTGACAGTATTTACATGATCTATTCCATGACCTTCCCTGGCACCAAGGTCAGGTTGATAGGCCTATAGTTCCCCAGATCCTTCTTCCAGCCCTTCTTGTAAATTGGTATCACACTGGCTAACGTCTAGTCAACTAGGACCTGCCGAGTTAGCCAGAGCTGCTGGTAAATGATGGAAAGTAGCCCACTGAGCACTTTTGCCAGCTCCCTCAGTATCTTTGAGACGGATCCTATACAGTTCCTTAGACTTATATGTGTCTGAGTGTTGCAGCAGGTTGCTGACCATTTCTCCTTGGATCATTCATTTTTCCCCCTGTCATCCAGCTCAGGGGTCTTAGTACCCTGAGGACAACCGGTCTTACAATTAAAGGAGTCAAAGACGGCATTAAGTACCTCAACCTCTTCCCCGTTCTTTGCCACTATCCAAGAAAGCATGGAGATTGTCTTAAGACCTCCTTTTGTTATTAACGTATTTATAAATACATCACGATAGTTAAGTCAAATGAATTTTCCAGAACTGATCAGGAAATACAAAAAGTCATCCTCTGCTAACATAGGAGTTTGTCTCATGGAAGGAGAAAAGGATTGTAAAGCGTTTTCAGTCTAAGCTGAAATCCTAAATGGCTGAAAAAAGGAAAATTCAGTCTGTACTTTAGAATTACTCCTTCCAGCATCTCAAATTCAGATAATGAAGTAGATCTATCTAAACACATGATAATTTGCCCTTGTCTGACTACACAACAGCAGAAGAACATGTCAGGGCACATTCTTCAGTGCCTAGAAAAAAAAATGCTACGAGCACATCATGTCTGACCTTCCACTTCTGGTACTGCTTTCTCACAATATTACACTCAAAATTAAAGATGTATTATTTTTATTAGTGATGTTCTAGGGTTTCTTTTTCTTCTTTTTTTATTTTAAAAGGATCGCCTTAAATTTTGTGTTTAAAGTTGCAGCCAACAATTTTTGAAGCATCAAAATGAAGCCTTTCTCTTACTGTATTGCAGACAGATTTCTAAAAGAGTCAAGTCAAGACAAATGAATGTCATCCAAACCAAGGATCATCAAAAATCTCCCCAATTTTCACGCAAGGCAGGTCTCTGACTTAATCTTATTTAACACCAAACTGTTTCTCAGCAAGACCCAAACAACCCCAACCTCACAGATATTGTCTCCGAAGCTAATGAGCCATGGCACAGAACAGCTTCATTCTTTGGGTCAGGAACAGCTACAGTTAAGTTCTCCAAGCTGGAGTTCCCATTTAGGATAATAATGTTTCATTAACCAGTTTGGTTATCCTGCTCTAATTTGAATCAGTTTAGAGAGAGGAGTAGGAATAATACTTATAAATAGGCTAATTTATATATTAGATAGACTTTAAAATAAGTACAGCTTCAAGCCTTTCGTCCTGCTCCACAGCAAAGTTGGAAGCAAACATCTATTTCTAGCAGACCATTACAGCTCCCCTTCAGCTTCCTAAATCTGATAAAAGGAGCTGAAGAATTAAAGAAGTACTATGCATGCTGGAACTGTAGTGCTATAGTGGGAGAACAGGATTAGCATATTAACAGGAAAGCAAACAGAACACTTCCCACCTACATAGAGCTGTATGACAAAAAGAATATCAGAGGGTAATGTCAGATCACCAGTGTCAGCAGGAGTAGAAGAGAAACGTACATTAATACCACCACATAGGAGAAGAAGTATCAAAGATATTACTTCTGTCTTCCTTCTCACCTCTCCCTCCTGAGAGAAATTTAATTAGAGGTTTAATTAAAGCCTGAGGCCCGAATAAGGGTTTTCATACTGAAAGAGTTCATAAAAACTGCCATACTAGATCAGACAAAAACACATCTATCTAGAAAAATACCTGTTTATTAACAAGACATCAAAAGGTACCATGGAAAAAATATAAGCACAGGGTAAGCATATACATCACTTGGCCTAATTTCCTCTCCAGAACCTCCAGTATTTTCTTGAAACTTCTCGAGCTAGTGGGTATATATTTGTATGTGACGGCTTCTGCTGCAAAAGCCCATAGCAAATTGTCTCAGAACTTAACTACACACGATGTTGAAAAGCATCGTGAATTTTGAATATTCCTTACTTGTTAGATTAACATAACTCCTAGTTAGAAGCCACAGCAAATCTGTTCAACTCTCTGTATTATTTCAGCAGAACTACCCTACTGGCATGCTGTTCTGATCTCTTCCTTTCAATCACATTTGTAATGATTCCCTAAACTTCCCTTTCTGTGACTGAGGATTGAACTAACATTTTCATTAATTTCTCTCTATTACCAGGTTTCCTTCTCTGAGTAGTAACGATCAACCGAAGGACATTAGATCAATATGTAATATTAGGATTATTCCCTCTCCACATACATACTTATTTACATTGAACTGCATTTTATCAGTTGGATTTTTTCGACTTATCCTGAATTATTCTGTAGTATCTGCAAACTTTGACACCTCATTATTCATTCTTCTAAATAATTTATGAATATATTAAGAACACAGGCCTCAGTTCAGATCCTTATGGGATTCCATTGATGACCTCCCTTCAGTATGAAATCAGGGCACTTATTTTTGTCCTTTTCATTGTCCATTTTAAGCAGTTTTTATACATGTAAGATTTTCTCATTATATCATGGTAGCTCAAATTCTTTTAAGAGCCTGTGATTAAAAAAACTAGCCAAAACCTTTGGATGATATTAAGTGTTCATATACAGTTTCCTTCAGAAAATGATGCTCCTTGAAACATGTTGAAATGTTTTCAGTGTTCATCCACATGCTCTCTTATTTTGAACTGTGATTTCTAGCTGCTTGCCAGTATACTTATCAGATATACTGACCTGCACTTCCACTGATGTTCTCAGAACCATATTGATTATTTAGATACTAGAAATGCATTTCTTCATATTTAAACTCAGAAAAGCTGGTGAAGATTATTTGTACTTATTAGTTGCTGCTAACTGGATGACACGTGCAGTTCTTGCTAGGGCCAGCAGACTGGGATCAAGCAAGCAGCACAACAGGCAAATGCTGAAGAAAGAAAGGTCTCGTGCTGCTGAGCACGCTGCTGACTCACGCAGCAAGGAACACTGCACTGCAAATCCCAGCTGACTCATGCAGCCCAACAGCCGGTGGGTCCTCAGTAACATACACTCACCTTTAATGGAATCACCCTGAAATTGGAATAATGCCGTGAATCTCAAGCTCGGGAGCAACAAAGGCCTCAAGATAATAGTTTAGGGTCAAGAAATTTCTTTATTTGTTTTTTTTTTTTTTAAGGTAATAGTTCAAATGAGGGATTCTGCTCTGATTCGGTTATTTATCCCTGGGAGAAAATGCACACACCTCACACCTGCCACAGTAGTGAGGGACTGCTGCAAGGTCAATCCACGCTATGTGCCAAGCAGTCCTCCACAAGAGAGGAGGGTGATGTAAGAAACAGCTCCCTCAAAAGTCAGACAACAGCTATGGAATCAGATATGGAATCAGGTCCATAATTTTGTTTGCACACTTGCTTCCCAACAATAAAATTTCTACATGTTGTAGGACATGTCCTACTTTATTTAGAAAAAATCCAAGAACAGATACAAATCTCCCCAAATAAAACTACACTTTCCCTTGATAAAAATTAAATGAAACATACTAGGTTAATATACAGGTCAATGTGGGTTGAGAAAAAAAACCCATCTTTAACATTCCCTCTTTTTCTCTGCTCCCTAAGATACTCATTAAGTAACAGATGTTGCACTCATTTATCAGCAAGTGGAAACAACAGACTGATGATTTTATCTGTCACTAGTTACTGTAGAGAAGGACATTACAGGCGCTGTTTGGAGTATTTCCAATCTGATTTTGTGACATCATACTGCATTGAGCAGAATGCAGGCAACACTGAAACACCAGACTGTTGTTGAAGAATTACCAAGTCCTAGTATCACATTAGCTGGGGTCTTTATCAGATTCATAAAGTTTTTCAGTTTTTATTTAATCAACCTCTGACTCTAAAAAAGCTAGCATTAAACCTCTTTAGAACAAGAATAAGAACTTCACATATGGGAACAGTATTTTTTAAAATATTGTTTAAAAATCACTTTACATATTCTAACATTAAAATGAAGAAAAAGGGATCAAGTAGAATCTGATACTTCTCAAGACTTTGAACATCAGTCTCCTTAGACAGCAACCTTCAGAATACGTACATGAAAACAAACATTTTGTTTTTAGGCACCTTGTAACAGTCACTGTATTGAGTACTTGAACACAGTTGGCTTACTATTTATAACTTTCCATATAAACTTTAATACAACTTCATGAACTGTAAATTGCAACACTCATAAATGTATAAATCATATGCTTTCTTAACATAAATTCTTGTAAGTAATTGTTCTTCACTGCTAGTCAAATAACATTACACCTTCCTCATAAATGCCAATATCCAGAGTGACCTTGGTCAAATCTTATCACGCGAAGTAGGTAAAACTAAGTCTCAATCAGACTTTTCAACTGCAGCTTTATAGAGACATGTCTGATTCTTTCAGCTTCATAACATTACAATATGAAAAATAATAAATGTGTTCTCTTTGGGAAATTTTTATATGCAATTGTGATGTTCTGAAGCATCATAATCTTAAAATTTAGACGACTCTGGATATTCCAACTTTTATGTTCTTACCAACAAAGCTACTACACTGATGCAAAACTACTTTGGCACACTTCCTCAGGACTGCTTTCACTTACCTTTCTAATTTTACACCACCCATACCTGTTCTGTCTTCTAGCCAAAAAAACCTTCATTCTATTTACAGAGATTTTCATTGTCACTTTTATTACTTATTAGCTAGTTGATGAGAAAAAAGTTATGGTAAAATAAAATCAGAAAACAAAGGAGTACAGGAAAAACAGTGTTCTTTCTCTGCATGCTGAATATATGTAAATAATCCCCACAGCCTCCAATTGCAGGTTAATCTCATTTCTAACAGAGAACCTTTAATAATCTTATCAGTAAATTAAAATCCTTCTTTAAACACCTTATTCCCAAGCAAATGCAATTTCACATTTAATTTGCAGTCATTCATGTCCGGTAAAGAAGCAATAACTTTTTTGTGGCTACTTTATCTTAACAATATAACCTTAGAAATTAGGCAATCCTTAGTGTAAAAAGTGATACAGAGTAAGATTCAAGATATTTTGAGTATTTTTCTTGGTCTTTCTAAATGATTTAAGCAGTCCTTGCTGCATTCTGGTGGTATCACAAGCCAAATGACAAACTTTCCCTGTCCCGCTCCCTCCCCACCCTCCNGTTCATCACTGGCCAGATCTAGCTCTTCCTCATCTTAATAATTATTCAATTTACTAAGTAAAGTACATTTTCTAAAATCTAGCAGTATAGTGATTTTTGTTAGTTTGTTTTCAAGTTTTTTAAGTTGAAAAAAGTTTTTTCAGTTATCACTATGTAAAGCCTTGCAGCTCACCAGGCAGCAGTGGTAGAAGGTGGCCATATGCTGTACAAAGATATATGGTTGAAGAAAGATGCAAAGAAGACAATGGACAAAGTAGGACATAACGGTCATGCTGTAGCAGAAATACAATGTGATCATCCAGTGTTACAAGCTCTTAAAGCTCCACCGCTGTAACTGTGGTTGGATTTTGATCCTGGCTGACTGCTCCTTAAGTACAGCCAAGGGCAATGCTTCCACCTTTGCTGACAGAGATAAGGTATGTACCCTGCAGGTGGCTCATAACCTTTTTCTTCCCCTATATGAAAGCACCACAGAAATAGCAAAATAAAGCAATTCAAACTCTGAAGATAATGCAAGTTTACAACAACCCTAGGAGTTAGAAAGAATAAAAAAGACAGTCTTCCTTGCTTCTAAACTCTGTGTGAGGAGATGCATTGACTCTTTCAGCGGATACAGTTCAGGAGCAAGTTTCTGAAGTTAATGCCACAAGCTTCTTTATTCTATACATGTGAGACTATACAAAAACTCCTGAAGAATTAACATCCTAGTTTCATTGTTCTTTAAAATGGTTCTTAGACTCCAGTCAAAAGTAATAGTGCTCCTTGAGAAAAGCCTTGAGAAACATCTCTGAAATGTTCCAAAAGAAAACAGACAAGTAGGACATTTCAAATAAAAAACCAGGTCAACAACTCAAATTTCTTAACTGGCAACTAACTGAGCCTGTACAAACATAGCTTTCAGCATCTATGTTGAGCACACCTTGCTAAAATGCAAGCATTTACACTACAATTTGAAGTAACAACACCGTTAGGGCTTTCATAGACTCACTTTTAGGAAATAAATCCCTGGAGAACAAAGCTTACTTGTTAAAAAACACTGGATAAGAATAATTAAAGATAAGTTTGTGACCTTTACAAATTTATCAGTCTTTTAATCATGTGACTGAGGTTTTTGAAGGTATACAATTATATTGTATAAATGAAGCGTGTACCATTTAAATGACTTCTGTAAAACAAACATTCCCAACCCTATTTTATTCTTCCAGGACATGCAGAGTTAAACTCCAGCTAATCTCTAAAAAAGCCATTGTTTGTAGGTGTTAAATCAGGAAAGCTTATTTAAAAAATAAGAAGATAACCATTAAAAGTATTAGCATTGTTTTTCAAATCTATACTAATCAGCCAAACTACAAAAAAATGTATTTTCCTTCAACCAATTTTTAGATGTGTAATTATGCATATAAGAAACTATAGATACAATTTTTACATAATTAACAGTTCAACCTTCAGAGAAATGGGATTTTAAGGCAAATTATGGAATTTCCAAACTCATTAAAACCAAACTTCCAAATGGTGAAGCACATATATCAATCTAGCTTTCTGAGAACCTCTCCATGATTTATTTTGTCCTATGAAATCTAGATACTGTAAATCACATAGGCTACATGACAATTAAAGGAATCCCAAAATAAAATATTTAGTTATGCAAAGATCCACACATAAAACTGTAAGCTGTATGTTGCAGAATAATGTATTTAGTTCCAAGATGTTAAATAACTTGCACACATATTGCTTTCAAAAGTATTACACTTCACAAGGTAGATGTTATTTTTCAAGATGCAAATACCGAGTAGAAGATTAAGACATGTCAGCTTTCAAATACAACAAGCTACCTCCTGTTTAAATGCTGTATTTCCTAGATTTGGAACAATTTCACTTTTTATCATGATATAATGGCAGTGGGTCTTGATGTGTGCGCAATGGAGCCAAACAGGCAAATGTTCTCAGATGGGTTTCAATGGGTAGCCCATGCAGGGCTTCAGGAAGAAAGGAAAAGGTGACTCCAGAAGTGCACTGAGCATTTGACAGAGTGGAGGGAAGCACGTAGAGTCAAACCTGATTGGATGTGTAGAAAACACAAGAGCCTTCCTTCGTTCCTATTGAACACTGGACAACGATGGAAGAACTCACAGCATGATTCCAGTTTAAGTGGTTCACTGATCTAAAGAAAGGAAATGCAAGTAGCTTGGAATACCTTTCACAACTAACCACACTCTACCCAGAGTCCTCTGTAATTTTTCAGAACGGCATGCATAAAATGAAACTGTAAATCAAGGATACTAAAATAGAGTGTCAAGACATATCCTCAGACCAAATAAACTGTTTAAGATAACATTTTTTCAGTCATAATCAAAGCTTAGCGTTTAACTGCTCCTTCCTTATTTATCTGCATTTCTCCTCTTTCCTCCTCCCACTCCTCAAATTTTAGGACTATCCTTATTTTTATTCTTTGTTGTTCTTGTCGTTTATATAATTTCTTGCATATTTTCCATGTTTTCAAGCATATTAATCTTTCCTTTTGATGAAATGATGCCTCTTGAATCTCCTGTATTCCAAATCCTTTCTTTGCACTGTCACTCAAATGTCACCTTATTTCTCTTTGCTCTTTTTCCTCTCTTCTACCCATTTCTACCAAAATAGCTAATTCTTTTTTACCCATCAGTTCCTCATTCATACTTCACACAATGCCTTCTTCCCAAACCTTCAATACAATCTTATTAGAATATATTTATGAAGTGATAGGAACATCAGGGTCTTTTAAATATTTACTGCAGCAGAAGAATGTGGCACATTATTCCTGACAATCCCTAAATTTGGCCAAGGCGAATCTCACCCTACTGATATACCACAAGGCACTTTCAATGGGCAACATCTAAAAATCACACACCTCACACTGCCAATAGAGTTTTATGTCAGAAAATGAATCCATCTCAGAACTGAATTACTCATGGCATTCTCCTTTAATCACAGAGACTGAAACTTTAGGTCAGACAACTGTTTTAGCAGCCAGTTGGAAATGAAGACCTTGACATCTAACTTTTGCAAAGCAACTGCACAGCTGTAACTCATACACACCTGTTCAAAAAATTTGAATGCAAACCCCTCACTAATTTCAATAACTACACATATATTGATATGCTGTAAAAATCTAGTGTATGTAAACTTGATTTTAGACCAAATCTACACATAAACAAGAAGACATCCCACATGACTTCAGGTAAAGAAACAAACAATTCTCTACCTGCAAAAGATAATTTTGATTATGCTGAAGTAAGTCCATGAAGAAACAGATAACCTTAAAGAGATGTCAGTAAGAAAATGCTATTTGGCAGCATCTTTTCAAAAACATTTTTGCATCAGGAATTAGAATTTAGGAATTAAAAGTCAAGTCCCATGTCAAAGTAAGCAGAGACAGAAGCTACGACACAACCTAAGCACTATGTTTTTAAAGGAGGCAAAGAGATAATGGCTTATCCTATTTAACGGAAAGCAGAGTATTTTATCTGAACTAGTTGTAAATAACACAAAACCTGTGTTCCAAAAAACCAGTTTATAAGACAGAGAGTTTATACATGACATATATATTAAAAAAAAAAAATCTTTAGGCGATGTGGAGCCACTGTTTCAGAGGCATCTGGCTACCTAATTGATACTACAGGTATGTGTAAACTGTTTTGAAACACTGACCGCAATAATTTTTCAAATTTCCAATCAGTATGTTGAAACATACTATTGAGCATATGACTGTTAAATATTTTTAAAATTTCATAAAACAAGCAACATTATTTTTAAAACTTGTTAAAATGCCGTTTCATATATTTGAGTGAAACCCAATTGTCATCCAAATTCAGTTTGACACACATCTGAGCTATCTAGTAAAGGAATTTATACTTTTGATATGCATTTTGAAAATACGCATTGAAACAATGATAAAACCCCATAGCTTATATGGAATGGAAAATAACTTTTCAATTATCGAGCAGACGTAAATGATAAATTAAAAGATTACGCTTCTGGACATAATTTTTAAGTTTGACTGAAATTGAGTACTCAATCTCATTAAATCACTACGCTGCAGCAAAGCAAAGGCCACATTAACAATCAGCTCCAACAGTCACATTAATTCTAACTTACATGTGAGGAACACTAAAACAGGGCAAGAAATAGAAAAGGTAACCAGTATAGAGCACTGAGTGTGAGCACAGCTTCTCCTGAATGCATAGGTTGACTGCTTCCAGCAAACAGTAATGTTGCCCTCCAGTGTTCAACACTTTCTTTTAGGAATCACTCCTAATTAGTATCTCCATCAGTCTCCTTAGACATGCTCAATTATAACATCACTGAAGCAGAGAACAAAATACAAGCCTCAGGCTAGGTATTCAGTGCAGAACAGACAAACAATTAAAGACAAGGATTTAAAACTTTATTGTTGTTTTTTCCCGTAAAACTACCACAAGAATACATTGCATATCCTATTTCTTTTTGGCTTTTGGTACCCAAAAGTTATCTTATAAAGCTGTACAGGCTACAGCTTTGACAACACTTAACTGTACAAACCCATTACTCATGCTCAAAAGTTATTACTCAGATTCACACAGAGCAAATGGCAGTTTTTAAAAGATGCAAGAACAGACTATTACTTGTATCTTTTTAAAAGCATTATGACTTCTAAGCATAATGTAATAAATGAAACTGACTTCCAATTGACACAGTCTTCAGTCTCTAAAGAAGGATATCACTGCTAGTAACTCTGGGCTTGAAACCTCATGAAAATAAGAGGACAAAATTGCTTTTTGCCTAAACAGAACTATTTTGCAATAAAAGCTTTATTATTTAAGCAAAGCTAAAAAAACCAACCAACCAACCAAGAAAAACCCACCCACTCATAAATGACCGCATCTGGGTCCAAAAATAAACCAAGAATAAACCGACTGATTTTAACAAGGCAACTGTCCTCTAACAAGGAAGAGTACTCAGGAGACAGATGCACAATGCAAAAATATGCACAATGCCTAAAGAGGCAAAATAACGAATTTGACATTCCACAGATTTTATTCTAAACAGAGTCTGAAATCATATCTATTCATAGCTTTTCTATTAGAAAATTAAAGATATGTTTTGTATCAAGTATAACAAAATTGCTCAGCAAAACTAGTACAATTTGCACAGCCAATCAAAAATAGACTTCAATAGAAAGGTCTGGGTTAAAAAAATCCAAAACTGCTGTAAAGCTCTAAGAAGAAAACAACAAAGTTCAAACCCCAGATTTGATTTATGTCAGTACCACTTACTGGGATGAAATACCACAAGAAGAGAGGCGATGTTGACTATGCAACAATGGATCTCAGATTAACTGAAAATTAATCACTAGTTGATTAGGAAAATACATGCATCACCAAATTTGAGAGATCTAATTTGGTTCCTAAATAAATGACTAATCTCTTGCGACAAGGGAAATGGAAAAATAAGCTTCTCTAAGGTCAACTGAAAGAAAGATTCTAACTCAGGCATTTTCCCATCTATGTAAGAGCCCTTCTCCATCTCTTCCCTTCTTTGAAGGCCCATAAAGTACATCTGTAGAGATGACAGCCTCAGATGTGGTACCTATTACATACTCTAATCGTCACCAACTCTCCAACTTCATTTTATCCTCCCCTGATGACGCAAGTTATCAGAGTCTCAGTAAAAGGTCTGTCAGAGGATCCATGATGTGATGCTTGATATGCTTCAAACTACACAACCTCACAATCTGGTAACAGGTGTACGACTCAGCTCCAGGAAAAGACGAGCTATTCCACAGTATCTTTAATTACTAATTCCACAGCCCTTCAGCAGAGGGCTTTGATCATAGGGCAAGAGACACTATCTTTTCTTTTACAGGATGGGAGTTTTGTTTTTTACTTTGCTTCATTTAGGTTTTGCTGAAATACAGGAAATTATGGTATTTACCCATTCTGTTACATGGTAAATGCAATCTAAATACATCTTAATTGGTGACATCATTGTGAGCATTGATCAGTTAGTACCTACGTTAACACACTCCTTAGTAGCAGGATTAGTCTAAAAGTCTGGAAAAACTCAGTAAATTTTGCAAGTGATTCATAAAAGCAGGTGAGGCTATTACAAACAATTAAACCAACAAGACTGAAAAAAGTGACCCAAATTAGGAGAAGCTAAACTAGTGAAGAGTTATACAATCATCCGACCAGATCTACTTGCAAACTAAAGGAAGTGAAAAATGGCCATATTTTGTCTATACCCAAGACCGAACCATTAAAACCTGGTAATTTGACATATCTAGGCAAGAAAAAGCCATAACTCTCCTTCATCGGTGTAAACTACTTTGAAAAAAAAAAAAAATTAAAAAGCTGCTATGAGAAATACTAAAGATTTAACAAACACCAATCTTTTTTTAAATTCTCCTGCCAGGAACAAAGGGAATACGAAAAAATAGCAGCATCTTGAGATATTGTTTAAAAAGTCTAGAAACAACATGTGAGTACCTCTGTGCTTCCAAGTGTCTTTACAACACAATCATAGAAAAGAATAGGCAATCTGACATTTAAAGTATTTTAACATTTTAGAATAAAAAAATTAAGCCTATTGTGAAGTGCTAATTGAATATATAGATCCTTATGCCCTGTACAAGGCCAAGAAAGGAGTTTTATCTTACTTTCTAATACTGATCGCTATACAAACATCAGGAAAAGAATTCTACGTAAATGAAAACTTCTGATAAATTACTCAAGTTCAGCATCATCTGATAAACAATGTCACAGTAACAAGGATACAGGTAGCTAAATCCAGCCAAAAAAATTAATGTAGTACCACTACTAGATTCTGGGGACGTCACCATAGCAAGAATCTTAGCTACCTGTAAGTAACCAATGTAATCCACATCAGGCTTGTGTAAGTCTTCCAATTTAATTTTAGTAATGGCCTTAGAAAATTTCCGCAGTTTTCTCTTTCCACTGAAGAAATGAACAGTCATAAAATTTTGTTCTAGTAAAACACTCTCTCTCGCATCCCTACATCATTATTCCAATCCTTTGTGACAAAAAGATCTATCCAGTGTCAGCAGGGCTGCAAGGCCCAGTAAGGCAGAAGGAGAAAGTAAACCAAACAAATAAGGATTTGTTCCATGTATCACACACACAAGCAGGAAGCGGGGGGGAAGCACAACGCACAGGACCAAACAGAATGTTTTCAAAACTAGGGGATTTAAAACTCAGGGATTATGACTTCAATCTGTTCCAGAAAGCTCATGAATAAGAAACCCAAAACCCAAACAGTAGTTAAGACTGAAAGGTATAATTCTAGAAAACACTTTTCATTCCAGTTAAGAACTGAAATGCTGGATGTAAAACATTTTTCAATTCACCACTTCTATCGTTTTTCTGTTTAAATACGGAGTAGTCTACTACAAGAACTAAGTAAATCAGGACTCCTTGGCTTGAAGAAGGCATCTGAGGAAAAGAAGATGAGAGACCCTTAAATAATGGGTGGTCCAGTCAAAAATCAATAGCTCTTGAAACATAAGAGCTAAGGCATAGGTTTTAAAAGAAATGCTACCCAAGCACATTTTTAATTCCTTCCCACTAAAAACATGCCAAACATATTTTATACAGGCCAAAATATATTTTATATATGTTCTAAAGCAGAAAAAAATCTCAGTGAAGGAAGGAAAAAGAAATGCATCAACCAATGCCTGTACAAAGGTGGCCAATAAAAAGTCTCAGAGCCATGTTTTGCTAATGGCTAGAGCAGCAATAGGAAAGGTCTTTATTACAAGCTCTCCTTGCTCTTTAACTCTTATCAATGCACCCACTCTTGAAAAATAGTGCAGTGGGCTAGATGGGTCTTTAGTGCAATTTGGCATAAACAATGAGTTCTAAGACAATATTTTTTAATGAAAAAAAAGATTGGCCTGTGAAATGAGATGCCTACAGTCTTGAAATAACAAGAGTAAGATCTGCAGTGAAAAGATGCACTCTGTTGAGGAATTAACAGTTGTACTGACAGACTCAGGCTACTCAGTTTTCCAAAGCACATACAAATTTCATTTGGTAAAGGTAGCACCAATTTCCTACCATTTATTTTCTTTTAGCAGACTCTAATGCATGGGTTTAAATGCATAGCAAAGCACACTCACACAAACAGAACCTTACTTCAGACAGGTGTCTCAGTTAGCACTTCCTGAGGAAGACTGCAGAAGGCCACACACATGAAGCTACATGTGTATGATGAGCGGCAACAGACAAAAAACCCTGAAATACATGGAGTTCTCCCTGAACATGAGGAAGAACTTCTTTACTGTGAGGGTGGCAGAGCACTGGAACAGGCTGCACAGAGAGATTGTGGAGTCTCCTTCCCTGGAGGTATTCAAAGGCCATCTCGACACAATCCTGAGTAACACGCTCTAGGGGACCCTGCCAGACCTGGGGGGCTGGATGAGATAACCTCCAGTGATCTCTTCTAACATTAACCATTCTATGATATAAAATGATGTGTTGGGTCTGGCTGAGAGGAAGTTAATTTTCCCCTTAGTGCTGCACTCTGTATTTGTAGCTACAAAGGTGCTGATAATATACCAGTGTTTTGGCTACTGCTGGGCCTAGCTTGCACACCATCAAGGTTGTCTCTCCAACATTTTCCCCCCTCACCACTCCAATGGCTAGTGGGCTGGGGGTAAGCAAGACCTTGGGAGGGGACACAGTCAGGACAGTTGACCCAAACAGTCCAAAGGGATATTCCATACCATATGACAGTTCAGCAATAAAAGCTATGAGAAAGGAGGAGGGGGGCCTCTGTTATAATGATGTTGGCCTTCCAGAGCCACTGCTATGTGGGCTGCTTCCCAGGAAGTGGCAAGACACTGCCTACTGATGGGAAGTAGAGAAGAAATTTTCTATTTTCCTTTCCTTCCACACACAGCCTTTGCTTTATTAAGCTGCCTTCATCTTCATATCTCAATGTGAATTTGGAGTGCACAAATCATATTTTAGATGACTAAAATAGAAGATGCACTCCAGGAGTAGTCACAAAAATCAACCTGAAGAACTCCAGACCATCAACAAAAAAATATGTTTTAGTTGCTAACAGGACCAGGCTAAAATTAATCTGAAGTAACTTCCTCTAAAATGCATATCATGTGGACACATGCGGTGGTCTTCTGAGTCCCTGGTGCCAGCACTGACAGCTAATGTGGGATCTTTTCTCTTTCTAATAGAGGTTATCTGAAAAACAAGACAACTCTGTTCCAAAGAAGCAATCAAAGCCTAGCCATAGCTAACTATCAACAAAGACTTGGAGGATCCTGACATATCCAGCACTCTTCCACTAATACTATCACATCACTGAGTTTCCAATAGCTCATCTGCATCAGCCAAAGGACTATGTTAATTCACTAGAATTAAAAAAATTTAACAATTAAAATAAATTCAGCAAAATATCTTGGATCTTATCATGCTGGAGGTTTCATAGAAAGAATTCTGAATTTCCCAACTTGACACTCATACACTAAGGTATTCAAAAGAACATCTTTTTGTAAATCCTAATTATTTATTTTTAAATCTGTAAGGCAAAAACAACACTTGTTCCAAGTGAAATAGCAATCCTTGTGCAGTATCTTATGATTTCACTGGAAGGATCTTTCAGAATGCATGTGAAAAGTTATTGCAAAACTGCTCTGTCAAAAAAGCATTGTTATCAGGTATATTTTGACTGCACACAGCTTGACAGAAATGATAAAAAACCTCCAGGTAGCAACCTTTCGATGTCCAACAAAGAAAATTTTACAACTTTGAACAGAATCCATTTTCATGGCTTTACATAAAGTCTTGACACAACAGAACACAATTTTGATATCTTCCAGACAAATATAGCTGCATCTTTAAAAACACATTGTAATTTTAACACCTTGGTTTGTCGCAGCAAGAAGGTAGTTTCCTTGGATCCAGAATACAGATTAATGCCTCTGACAGGCATTGAACAAAACAGAAATAAATTAAACTCATCTGGGGAGAAATTCAGTCATGACCCTCATTGTGAATGAGTGATCTGATATTCCATTTTTACTGAAGAAAAAGCCATCATCTCCCTTGACCTGCTGGCCACACTCCTGGTACTGTAGCCCAGGATATGGTTTTTCTGGACTGCAAGAGCACTTTGCTGGGTCATATCAAGCTTCTTGTCCACCAACACCCCCAAATCCTCTTCCTCCTTTAAAAGCCTATCACAAAGCAATATGGAAAGAAAACTTCCACAGATCATAACCAGAGCTGAGACTTCCTGATATCCCCTTAGTAACCCATTGTACCAACAACTGGCTTAAAATTTTAGTTCAAATGAAGTTATTTTAAAAGAAGTTTAAAAAAGATTTCCAGTCAAGTGAGATTGTTTCATTACATGTTTGGGTTTGAGGTTTTGGGTTTTTTTCAGTTTGTCATTATTACTTTCATAGCAACATCTATTTTAAGGAAATTAAAAAAAAAACAAAGACAAAAATCACCCCACAATCCTGAAATTGATTTTTCACTGTTCTATATGAAAAGTAGTTCAGTAAAATTAATGTAAGCACATCAAAGATTTTTATGGAAGTATATTTTGCTGAAATACTCCAATCAGAAGAAAGACTTAATGTTTCTTATATTGCCAAGATTATTTGAAAAGCATGGTTTCTATTTGAAGGGATGCAGAATTAGAAAATTATGCATATTTTTCATTTGAAATCCATTAATAAAAAAATCCAAGCAAACAATTATTCCAAAATCATGTTAGAACAGATACAGCTTTGATGCTCATAAAAGTTTAAGTACAGAAAAATGTAATGTTTACTCAGGATAAAACATTACAGTAACCTTACTTTCATTCAATAAGCAATGATACTGACTTTGAAGAATGATTTAAAATTAGAATTTTGAACAAAAATAAAAATCATTTTAACTACTAATAAACTGTAATAGTGAAGCTATGGAAACTGAACTGAATGGGCCTACAAAAAAAATTTAAAAAAAGACTGAAACCTTGCATCAGATACTTAGTTTCTGTTTCCTCTGCTAATAATATCTACCCTATATTCCACAAAGAGTCACTCAAATTCATCTTCAATACTTGTTTTTCATGAAAATTCAATTTTTACTTAATTTGAAAGGAAAGCCATAAACCACTGTTTGAAATACTTATGACAAGGATTATACTGAATATTACTATTGAAGATCAAAAGGAGCCTTTAAAATACTATCTTATTTAAACAGTGAAGATGGAAAAGTACTTAAAAAGGGAGTTATTTCAAATTTCCATTCTGAAGAAAGTGAAGTCCAACTAGGTGAACAATGATAAAGAAATCACTGGCCAGGAAATGTCTAGAATAACTAACAGTGCCTCACTAAACAGATATGCCCCTTTTTTTATCCAGTTTTATCTTATTTAGAACAGATATGTAGCTTCTTTAGTTACTTTTTGGCTGTAAACTGTTCTGTAGAGCCCCTTCCTCTCAAAGGAGCAAATTTTCTTCACCTGTAAGTAATGTGTCACCAATGCAGCCAACCAAGAACCAGAGAACAAAAAATCCAATAATGCCACATTTTTTAAAAACAAGCAACCTCTTCACATTTTTGAAAGTAAGTCCGAATATTTTTAAGTATCTGAACAAAAAAACCAAAAGAAAACCACAGTATTTGGAAGGTATTAAATTTTTAGATCTGCATGTGTTCCATCATGTCCTCCCCCAGAGCCTACAGCTGAATACACGCTTCCTCAGTTTTGACCACCAATAATAAGAGGCCTTCCATTTTAAATTGTTCTGTGAGTCATGATTTAACATTCTGTAATTGATCCAAAGCTATTTTTTTTATCATTTTAACCAATGCTCATAGTTCATCTCTTAAGACTTCAGAATTCTGTGATTCAAAACTGGATAACAACATCTACATTAATACTTTTTTCATACCATAGAAATGCCTCCAAATACTTATACTTACATTTATAATTTACTGATGCTCACTAGACATTCCTTTTTCTTTCATTCTGACTGTGAATTTTTAAAATAGAAACTACAATCCAGCTAAACAATGTGTGCAGTTAAATGGTAGTTTGCAATTAAATGTGCCAGACATCTGTGAAAGTCTTAACTGGTCCTGTGCAAGGAAAAAGGAACGGCTCTGCAATTTGAAAAGCACACAAAATTAAACAATGTTAATCTCACCTACACAAAGAAAATCTCATGTAAGCATCCATGGTATAACTACCAAATACAGATAAAGACAATCAAATGCCTTTCTGGGTAGAACACACATATATATACTAGACTCTGGCAGTCAACCTAAACAAAAAATACTATTTGTCAGTGATAAGAAGGAAGGCATTCAAACATGACCCTGAGCTTTTCTTCCATGAAAAAAGAAAAAACTTCCAGCCTTCGTCTTTAAAATAGAAATCCCCCAGTAACTGTGCCATGGCAGTGTAACACTTAACTTAAAATTAGTTGCGTGCATTTTGAATATATCCAGAACTGACAAACTTACAAAATTCCTGTCCATTTGTTTCTTAAATTTAAATTGTAACTTACCAGATTACCATCATAACAAATAAATGACAGTTTTCTAAAAAGAGAGTTTTAAATAGAAGTAACTGTCTGGTAAGACTTGAAAACATTTAATTTCCTCTTTAACACACTTAATTGTAATATTACAAGCCAGGGTAAAACATGTCACCCATTATGAACTTGTCACAATGAGAACAGGTACAGTGTTCTTTCTGTTCAGCTAGGGGCTTTAAAAGCACAATGTAGCCACAGGATACAAATCCTACAAGCTGTGATTTCTGAGCCTTCTGTGTGAAAGCTGGGCTTCCATTTCCAGCAGAGGTATCATAATAGGGGTGCTAGTTAGTAGGAAATAATCCCAGGATGCATAAATAAAAGCTATAGAGCATCAAACGTAAGCACTTTCATCCACATCACATGGAGTGGAATGTGGAATTAATAATACAAAAAAATTAATACAAACTGTTTACTGGCATTACTGTCCTCCAAGAAGTCTTCGAATAGCTTCACATGTATGAAAAGAGACATCAGCAACCTGCATAAGAGAACAAACTGATTCCTCTCTGTCAAACAAGACTTTCCAGAGGTAGCGGTGGAGTTACTGAAGAGCTGCGTGCCACTGCCAGTTCTCATAACTAGTCGGAATCTATTGGGGTATCACAAATGGCAATGTACCTAGGACTGCCACTACGCATAGCTAAGTGTTATTCACCACTCAAAAGTATCAATCACCTTTTTTTATTATACTTCACTACTGCAAATGTCAATGCAATTAAGAAAGTCCACATTTCAAAAGCTGAAAAGCAGCTGTTTGTCTGTTGAAATACAGACAAACTAATAGTAGTTTATAATGATCAATCCCTGCATAGAACTCTAATTATGTTTACAACTACAAATGAAAGTATTTAAGCTACAGGTTTACTGTATCTCCTTACACCTAGTGCCCACCAAGCCACTCTACCACTGCCCTCCTTGGCTGGACAGGGGGGAAAAAAACCACAACGAAAGGCTCATGGGTCAAGATAAGAGCCAGAACAGAGAAGAGATCACTCAGCAATTACTATCATGGGAAAAACAGGCATGACTTGCGGAATTATTAAAAATCAAGAGTAAGACAATTAAAAATAAAATGAAACCTTAAAACACTGTCCCTCTATCCCTCTCCCTTTTTTCCAAGCTTAACTTCACTCCCAAATTCTCTCCCTCCTTCCCCCAAACGATGAAGAGGGACAAGGAATGCGGGCTGTCATTTGTCTGTTTCACATTATCTCCATCACTTCTTCCTCCTTGTTCTCTGTCCATGCTCCAGCATAGTGCCCCTCCATGGACACATTCCTCCATGATCCTCTCCAACACAGGTCCCTTCCATGAGCTACAGTTCTTACACAAACTGCTCCAGCATGGGTCCCTTCCATGGGGTGCAGTCCTTCAGGAACAGACTGCTCCAGCACAGGTCCTCCATGAGGTCACAAGTCCTCCCAGAAAACCTGCTCCAACACAGGCTCTTCATGGGGCCACTGCCTCCTTTGGGCATCCCTCTGCTTCCTGGTCCTCCACAGGCTGCAGGTGGATCTTTGCTCCCTCATGGACCTCCACGGGCTGCGGAGGAACAGCTGCCACACCATGGTCTGCACCATGGGCTGCAAGGGAATCTCTACTCCAGCACCTGGAGCGTCTCCTCCCTCTCTTCATTCACTGACCTTGCTGTGTACTGGGCTGTTCTGCTCACATATTCTCTCACTCCTTTCTCCAGCTGCAATCGCTGCTCTCCAGTAACTTCTTAAATCTGTTGCCCACAGTCAGTGCCACCATCACTGATGGCCAGCAGTGGGTCTGTCTTGGAGCTGGCTGGCACTGGCTCTATCAGACATAGGAGAAGCTTCTGACAGGTTCTCAAAGAAACCACCCCTGTAGCCCCCCCCCACTACCAAAGCCTGGACACATAAACCCACTACATCCTCTGATACCAGGATTATACCACTCCAATCCCCAAACCCCATACCTTCAAAAACTGAGCATTATCCCAGACATTATCCCCATGAAGCATCATAACACAGTTTTTTATATGACATTCTACTCCCCAAAGATCAGTTTTATTACTTAAAGCATTTTTCTTCTACAGCTTATTTTGATGCTTATACAATAAAAGGCTTCGGGCAAGTCTTTGTTTTCAGTCACTGTACAAACCTATTGACCTAGAATGGTTATTCTTAACTTAAAATATATATGAGAAGAAAAAGACCATTGAAAAATAATGAAAAATATTACAGGGGAAACAGAACACAGACTACGAAGCTGGAAGCTACTTACCATATAGCAGTACCAAAATGTATTAACAATTACTGCTAAATGCTACTTTTCTCAATAACTCTCTTGGCTATATTAATTTTTAATAATGCCCAAGTAGCCTTTCATTATAGCGTTTTAAAGATCTCATTTTGCTACACTAAGTATAGGCTATTTAGTTGGATTTCCATTTTCTAAATAAATAGAAATGCCAAAGAGTTTTTCTTAAGTTAGGACTGCTTTTAGACCACAAATCTCCCTATCTCCTAGGCAATCTTCAGGATTTCTTAAAGGAATTCTAAATCAAAATTCATGTTGGCTGTACTGTCAGCTGCAGCTGTGCCACGTCCTGTTTGTACTATGAAGTATATGGTCTCCTCAACCATTCATGCTCTACAGAATGTATACATAAGAGAATTTTTAAACCCATGATTTTTCAAAAACTAATGCAACAAACACATACGGCAAGTTCAGATGTACTGCTTAAGCAAAAACAAGCCAATGCTCACCCTCAAAAATGTTCAGGTTGTTTCACCAGCTTCTTACTAAGGAAGGCCTAAAATCTACTATAACTCCATAAGGAGCATATGAGAGAGGAATTTTGAAGCACTAATTTAAACAAGGTGCTCCCAAGATTTCTCTGACCTCCAGAAAGGATTTAGATTGAAATGACACTTCAAGACTTTTACTGGTTTTTTTCTGCACTTCTGGATAATACCTGATTTTTGGTACAAGACACATTTAGGACTGATCTCAGCCAGAAAAAAATACATTTTATGTGCTGCTTTCTTTTCAGAGTGAAGTAATTTCTGGCTAAAACAGAGCTCGGCTGACTAAAAGCAAGTTGAAAAGCCAGTTATGTCCTAACTTCTGCATGAGGAAAGCTCCATTACAAGTACTTGCAGCCATCCTAGATTCAGAGGACAGGCTAGGACCATGAACCAAAGCTGTGACAAATTATCCAGAGCTTAAATCTGGACTATAAAAGGTATTTTCTATTTATGATCTGAAACCTCAACTGCATTTAGTTTTAAGAGAAGGAGTTCTTAAAAAATTTCAACGCAAAGTACTTTGAAACCCATGTCAGCTTAGACTCCGGTATTAACAGATGGTGATAATTCCCTCAGACACCTCAAAAATTAATAAAACATCATGTAACAAGTCATTTCAAGGTCTCTGTAAGTCCACGCAGACACTACATCACTGAAAGAAGATAACCTGTTGTACTCAGGATTTTCCACTCATGCTCTTAGGTTTTTATTTTTTAATGTAAAGCTTCCTCTCAATGGTACCACTTCTCAATAGCTAAACTTCATCTAAAAAATTAACAATTTGGGTAATTTTGATACATTTCTGGTACTGTCAAAAAAAAAAAAAAAAGACAGCTGGAAAAATATCAGCTTCAACAGTCTAAAAGTTATCAGCCTCACTCAGTTGAAACTTCTGCTTACCCCCTTTCCTATCCTTCTTGATTGTGCTTAGGTACACGATAGGCTCTTAATACATTATAAACATGTTTGAATTAGTTTGAGCTGTTGGGTTTATGAAAAAGGGAAAGTTTAAACTACAACTTCAAGTGACAAAAAGTATTACAGACTTGTAAACTACTTTTTTAACTGAGACAAGACATGCAAATAAGTGAGTATATCCAAATTTGTTCTTAAATAGAAATTAATCACACTTTATTAAGGAAAAAAAATGCAAACAAACACAAACTATTTTATTACAGTTCATTTTCCCTTGTTAAAGAATCATCACAGAACCATAGAACAGCTTGGATTTGAGGGGACCTTGAAGATCATCTAATAATTCCAATCCCCCTAACATAGGGAGGGACACCTTCCACTAGACCAAGTTGCTCAAAGCCCCATCCAACCTGGCCTTGAAAGTATAAAAAAGTATTATACCAATAATAAGGGAAATTATCACAACTGTGAGCATTGGGAATAACCTGCTTTTGGATTTTAGAAAATACCTGTAATTATCAACTTCACTGAAGAACCATCCATTTTAAAGACTGTATCAGCTCCTATTCAGTGAGTACTATGTTTAAAATGTCAAATACTGTACTGTATCAACTTTGAAAGACTGACTACCTCTCAGCAACTAAGCCTACGCGTTGTTCTAGTTACAATGTGTTTATTCCTGTACATTATAAGTTACTTTGAATAAATGCTTTTCGGTTCATGAAACATGAACTATAAAATTTTGTTACACAATCATCTTTGTTTCATATATTACAGTTTCTAAGTTGCATACAGTTATATGCACATAAAGTGCTATTGAATATTTAATCTATAAATATGAGACTAGATATAAAGTCATGAATCTATTATTTTTGACAAACCCAATGCAGAATTTCAACCACCTTGGCTCTATACTGAATTTTATATTTTTATTTTTCCTTCTAATATCAAGCACCTACAGCTTTGAAGACTACGCTAACAGCTCTTCTAGTTTAATTACATTTCATATTAATTTGTTGAATAAGGTAGTATTTATAGCATATGTAAGGAGCCACAAAGTTTCATTAACTCAGTATTATGCCATTAACTTTGTACTTTCTCAGCAAAATATTGAATGCAGCCACATTTTATATTTCTGAAATCCAAGAAATAAAGCTTACATACAACCATAACTGTGATTTGCAGAACTGACAAGACAGTCTTGGGTTTGTGTTTCATCCAAGACTATCTATTAACAAGCAGGCACAAGGGATGAAAAGGAAATGCTCACTGCTGTGGCGCACCAAGGTCTGTTTTCTTTCTTGGCTGCATGTGGTGAAAATTGTCCTTTGCTGAGTTAGGCATTGCTACATTGGATTATTTGTGGTAGATATTGCAGCTCATACTGTGAGATGAGGAAGAGGATTGCTATAATTAAAAGGCTCCCCAGACTCCACCTCCCACTTTCTGTTATCTGCACAAGGAGAATAAAGATCTAAATGTGTGAATGATTAAGGGATTGGAACATCTGACACACAAAGAAAGGCTGAAGAGAACTGCGATTATTTAGCCTTAAGAAGAGAAGGTTTGAAGAGATCTTATAAATGTGCATTGGTGGGGGCGGTAGGGTGGGCAGGGAGCAGACACAAGGGAGCCAGACTCTTCTCGGTGGTGTGTATGAGCCCAGGATAGTATGATAAAAGTTTCTTTTCAGATAGACTCAATTCACTTCAGCCTTGGATAGTAGACTCAACAAGGCCTTCTTGTAAGTCTGTTTCTGCATTCACACAGTGCTCTCTAAGGTATCAAAAGATGCAATGGAGACTGCAACAGTTCCATGAGAAACAGCACAGATAAGAAAGTCTTTCAAATCACCTAATAAGCTATATAAAACAAAACAAACAAAAACCAGACTTCTGCAGGTGCTCTGAAGATATATATGCCATAGCTGAAGATACAGAAGCAGCAGCAGCAAAGATTTTTGGAACCGCAGAGACTAAAACACGGAGCAAGGGCTCAACAAGTCTCTTGAGGGGAAACAGAGGAATGAAATAGCTCCCATCTCCTGAGCATATTGCTTGGAAGACCTTATTCAATCCAATGCAATCTTACACCAACGTTTCTGTAAGTTTCAGCTATTCAGTAGATGACTATTAACAGCCAAGAAGCCATCAGTCAGAGATATGACTCACAAATACTGCACACACCTTGCCATTTACAAAAACAGATAATTTATTTTGCTGGAACAACAGCAGGAAAAGAGGGGGTGCTGCGCTTGGAGGTTGGAGCTCTCAACCTCAAAAGAAAACAGCAAAAGCCACCAGCTTCGTAAGTGTAACACACCACTTAGTAAGGTTCTTCACCTCCTTCCTTATTCCACAACTTAACATAGCCAAAACCGCAGCTTTAAGAGGCCCCTGGTTAAATTTCATTATTGATATAAAAATTATGATTTGAAGAGGGATGAAGCTGATTTCTTTTCCTATAAAATAGGCTTCTCTTTTCAGGCAAAAACTCTTTATCCATTCTCTCAACATTCCAATTCCTGCAATTAAACAGATGCAGTTAATGTCCTTTAGCAAAGATGCTGAATCCCCAAGTCCATTCTCCAGACCCCTGTGAAGCTCAATCTCCCTGCATTCTCATATCTACTAGTCGATGTTTGCTCCCATCATGAAGATGAAGATGCTATGCAACTGGAGCTGATACAGCTCTGTAGGTCCATTCTGATGTGTGTGTCCTATTGGAAGGGGCAGGCAGCTTCCCTGTTCTACCAGCTATAAAAACATACATTCGACTTCAGTCAGGAATGCACCCCTGATTTCAAATCTCTTTTTCCCTTTTTTTTTTTTTATTAAAGGTTTTTAACATTAATAGTGACACAGGGAGATTTTTTTTGCTCCCAGTTAAATCAAGAAATATATATTTTTATGCAGTGAGCTACACGAAATATTCCTGAAGATTAAGGGCAAACTCTAACTGGTCAGGTATGAGAATACAGAACGGCTTGGCTTCAGTTGGTTCATTACTAGCTTGAGTGTGTATTTCATGGCTACTATTCTATATTTAACGAAAACATATTTTATTGTTTTCTGTAACTCTGTAGTAGGGGTCTGTTCCAACAGGTTTGTATGGGATCCTTTCTCAATCAAAGGACAGGTTTTCAAATTTGTTTGTGTTTATAAATATTCAAACTATTTTCTTTTTATGAAACAAAACTTAAAAAAACCCAAACCTGCTATAGTGGCTCTTAAAGCAGGCAATCAAAATTCAATAAAAGTTGGAAAACATCATGTAATTTAGTATTTATCATAGAATACGAAGACTTATAAAGCAAAAAAAGAAGTGAGATCACATAAAACTGATTACAATGCCTCATTGGTTTTGAAGAATCTGCTCAAAGAATGATTATTTCCATCCTCCTGTCTACACTGTCCCAGTACTACAAAAGCCATAAGGTAACAAAAAGCATGATATGAATAACAACTTCACTTGTTAGCGATTATTTTGCCCTATCTAAATTCCAGCTAATTCCAAAACTTAATACTTATTCCGCATAGTTAAGGAAGGCTTTCAACTGTTAAACAAAAGTGCAGTGAAAGAAACATCATTTTGCAAACACAGATGCCAAGCATTTGTAAGCTGTTGAACAGCATTAGCAGTACTCGCATTTATACCAGCTTTTAGTGAATTGTCATGTTGGAATAATTTCAGTGATGCCACCCAACTTTAAAGCAAAGCAGGGTAGCCACATTATAGGGTTGCGTTAAAATAAATAAATTGACATTGCTGGTATAAATCTCAGTAACACCAAAACTACTTCGACTTACTTATTTACCAAAGGTTATTATTTTCCATCCATGTCAAAGTACCAAAAATGCTAAAGCATACAAATTACCAGAATGCAATTTTAGCAGACAATCAGTAGGTTGATCAGAAGCCTAGGTGCTTCTCTACTGGAAATAACAGATAATCTTTCTCTTAGATATTAATGTCATTAACAATCTTCTTAAATTGGAAGTTATGAAATTACAGTTCAAATAGCTGAAATCCATCTCAATCCTATAGTTGAACTGGATGTTTCTATCATTAAGGAAGCCATATGTGACTCTCCACAAATAAAATATTTTTTAATTGTTCATTATCTTTATGCTGACAATCATATACTGGATACTGTATCATTATAGTACATCTGCGCCAAACTCTTGCAAGACAGATGTGGAAGGAAGGTCATCAAATTCAAAACTGATGTTTCAAAAGATCTGCTGCCTCTGATTATAAAAGCAAGTTCTAAATTTGATTTAGACTTAAAAAAAGCTTAAAGGTTCTGTCCATGCAAGAATTAGTAAAACTCCACAATGGGTATTTCCATAAAAACAAATGGTAATTAATGATCAAATTTCACTAAAAAATAAATGGAACTTCATCAGCATGAACACACACTACTACAGTGACCCTCTGGCCACCAGGCACATTGAATATATAACGAGGTAGCTGCAATGATACTGTTCTGTGTAAAGTACAGTAAAACACTGTACACTAATGGAAGAGCAACACAAATTGAGCTAAAATAGATTTACTGAGACAGGCTAAAATAAAAAATGTAAAAGGTGCAGAACCAAGCAATGAACAGGTAAGACTAAGAGGTTGATTTAAAATAGCTTAGATAGCTTATTAAGTTAACATTCTGTTAATACAGTGCACAGCATTTATCAGAAAAGATTCAGTTTTGGTACTAACCCAATCACAGATTTCATTCCACTTTGACTAAATTCAATACAGTGCAAAACAGGAACAAGCACTTTGGTAGGAATTCAGAGATGATTATGCAGGTTTCAGGTGTTAGTTTTTGGTTGGGTTTTTTTAAGGATGCAATATAGACAGTTATTCATATAGTTAAGATGTATGAGTGAAGACACTGAAAAGCATTAACAGGAAGGAAAAAACTGCACCATGGCCTCTTAGACCTCAGCCTCGTCAATGTTATGAGCCATGTCCCCAAGTTCTACCCCTCTGAGTGTTCATCTGAAAGCAGGGACAGAAGAAAATATGGAGCGTAGAGAGAAAGACTGGTGTATAACAGAGTACACAGCTAAACACTTAGTCTTGTAAAATACATGGCTTAAATGGGGAATCAGGTCACAATTTTGTAAAAACAGCATCTTGATAGAGAAAGGTGCTAACCCTTTGCTTCATGCAAAGGGATAAAACACAGGTAGAGTCTCAGGAGGGAGCAGGGGGAAAGGCCAAGGACTGCAGGTGTTTTTTCAATACCAGTCTCACAACTTTATTACTTCAGTATGACAAAAATAAAAAAACCTCTAAGTATTCACCTCCCTTGTAATTCATGAACTGAATCCTGTAAAGCCAAGTGAGAAGTAAAGTTAAGTAAGATGTAAAGCTAAGAAGAAAATAGCTATTCAGAGTTAAGCATTAAGGAATACTCAGTTATATGCTCAACATGACAGATTTTTAAAAGTTATCGCCTATAGAAATGTATCAACCCCTCATAACAGAACCCCAACAGATTCCAAGCCACCTGCTGAGATACCATTAGTGCTTTATGACTGATACAAGGATTGAAAAAACTTCTCAGCCATAAATACTTACTGCCAAAGATTAGATAAAAAAGCCCCCAAAAAACCAGTTATACTAAAATAATTAAATGAACATTCAGTCATTCAGAGATTTTCTGTAACCAAAACTAAGTTTTCCACAGAAGCATTAAATGATGACAACAGCTACGGTGCTCAAAAGTAGCTGCCCATGGAATGTTATGACAAACTTTCACATTAGATACTCTCTATTCATTTGGCTCTAGTAGCTTGTACAGTGATGTCCAAACACAGATTAGTTGGATAGATGAGCAGGATACCAAGAGACCAGTGGGACAGACAGTAACTTGGACAAGGACTGCCACCTTCAGTTAAGTACTACCTAAACAAAAAGCAAACAAACAAAACCCCCAAAAAATCCCAACTTCAAAATTTCCCGAAACTTCATTTTTTTGATTAGTATCATGTATCAGCAGAGAATTATACTCAAAATGAGAAGGCTTTCACCAAGAAAATGGAATAAGATTCTCAAGCCTGAAAAGGTAGTTCCACAAGAGAAACAGAAGTCATACGATGGAGGCTACAGCTCAGGAGGCCCACGCTTTCCCAGACTACAACAGCATCCAATGAACAAAAGTGTTTCTTCCTCCCCACATAAAAGTAGAACTGTGCCATGGGACAGTGCAGAAACCGAAACTGTAAATGGATTCAAAGAACTCAAGTACCAAAGCCAACTATAGCTTAAGAACACCCTCAACCAACCTCTACAGAAAAGAAGTACCAAAGGAAAAAACCCAAAAAATCAAAAACCACCTTTCTTACACAGGCCTCCCTTTACATTTTTCCTTATGCCCACTACTACAGAAAGCCTGTACATCTCTCACATAATTCAACCCATTTGCTCTGAAGCTGCAAATGCCACTCCTACGAGTACACAATGTGACAGAGCACTAAAAAATGGCTTACCTCTTGTGATGGGTGACTAACACTGAAGTAGGATGAAACAGCCAAGAAAACGAGAAGAGCTAGGCAGAAGCGTGGGCTGCAGTCAACAAGAACAGAAAAAGACTTTTTGGACTAAGCCTGGTGTTTGACCTACTTCTTACAAGCACTCTCTAGCCTGACAAAACATATATAAAAGCTTCCCAGATTGCACAAGGAGAACCCTGGTCAGCTACACCTGTATCAGATTGAAATCTGTTCAAATCTGCATCACATCATCTGTTCAAGATGCACAGGCAAAATGAGCAGCATGTTTCAGCACCAGTCACAACTTTTTAGTATCATTCAGCTTCCTGTTCACCTTGCTTATTGTGCACCACCACAGAATCAGCACTACAAAACCCAAAATCAGAAATGCTAGGAAATTCAAACTGGAACAGAGAAAGGTTCCTAAAAG
This sequence comes from Edolisoma coerulescens, assembly GCA_013397115.1. NCBI lineage: Eukaryota > Metazoa > Chordata > Aves > Passeriformes > Campephagidae > Edolisoma > Edolisoma coerulescens. The sequence continues at coordinate 83,079 of VWZW01000499.1, forward strand.
CTAAGAAACAACGCAACTCACATAGCTGTGTTTGATCAAAGACGGCCAAACAAGAGTCAGTTAAAATATACATGGAAGAAAAAATTCCCAAGACCACTAAAATACTGGAAAAGCAGAGAATTGAGAAAGCAAGTCAGTAAAATAATGGAAGGAAAGACCAGTCAAGATATATTAAAGAAAACTAATTAAAGCCATGTGTGGAAACTTCACACTAGGAAATAAGATAACCAGAAGTAGACGAATTAGAAGAATACAGGTAGACAGACTGACCCATTTCCACTTTAATATCACATTCTCTGGAGCACATGGTGTAGAACTTTATTTTAAACAACAGTCTAACAGCAACAAGCACATCTACCATGCAATAACAACATACTTGACAGCACCTTAGGAAAACTAATAGAGCTGTTCAAAGGGGAAAGGCCTCCTCATCAAGAGAAGCACAGAACTGGCGTCAAAATATCCCCAAAGAGAAATCCCTTAGAGCAATTAGAGGATTACTCTGTTTTTAAGGAAAGCCCTTTCTAGTTTGGTGCTTTGCAGCACACAAGGGTCAGTGAACACACATCTCAAGAGAGCATGCTGAGCCTGGGAATTCATATTAAACCCACGGACCAAAACAAAAATAGCACCATCAAGAACAATGCACATGATACAGCGAGGCAGAAATGTAAAAAGAATACAATATTCTACAAAATCATTCTAAAAAAGCATTCAGCTCATAGATTCTTAAGATCACAGTACTAACACCAGCAGGTCTTTCTAAGGATAACTGAGTCTTTCATAGGCGTTGGCATACAAAAGGCTGAACCCTCTCTCCATTATGTCTTTCACTATAATGTTAAACAATGAAAAATAGCACAAGCAATACTAGATATTCTACAAAGTGATACTCCATTAAACAAGTTCACCAGTTTAACAGAACTTTGAACACAGAAAGTTCTGGGGAAACACTAGGAAAAGTACCAAGAGAAACAACCAATCTCATAAACAATGGAGGCATGCCCAAGAACAAAATACTGTCTGAGCTGAAAGTCCACTGTTAAAATTTGGCAAAGCTGAAAATCCAACAAGATATTAGACCAGAAAGATTTTCAGCACTGCAAAAAATACAAAAAATACACCTCACAGATACAATAAATCACTAAGTCCATCAATATCAGAAGGTACTACATGATTAAGTCCAAAATGCAGTAATAGAGATCACAGTGTGTGGCCACCAAAGCAAACATCTAAAGGTAAAAATTCTTCAAGAGAAACCCTAAAAGCACAACTTAACAGGAAAGAAGAGTGATGACCTCCATGCCAAGGGCACACCAAAAGAAAGTTTTGTCTCGGACATTTACTGCTGCTTCCACACAGATTCGGGAAGAATGAATAGACTTATTTAAGCTTTACACAAAAGACAGCAATAATCTCAGATAAGAAAATTTTAAAAGTATCTCCATCTTTAACTTCTGATTCTCTCTGATAATAAAACAGCTCAGCAATGCAGAATTCTTATACTAAAAAGGTATTACCAAATGGCTTATAGCAACCCAATACGGCATAGTATAGGTTATATTTCTCTCAGAGACTTAACATGCCAACTGACGTATCAAAACAAGATCACCTCTTTAGCACTGTTCAATCCTTATCACACTTGCATCAAAAGTCATTCAGGAGTAGTACAGGTAAACACTGAAGATAAACAAAACAACAAAAATACCAAACTAAATAGTTCTCTCTACCCCCAGCCACCCCCTGAAGAATGCTAAAATAGAAAACTGCACTTTATTTCAAGTTGCTGCTAAAATCCTTAATACAGAATCAGACAGTGTTTAGTAGTTTAGGCATATGCCATCAGCTTTACTTTGTACCTGCCATATCCCCTGTTTGTTTCACATGTGAGTAAATTAAGTTTGAAATATAAAAACAAAATTTTGAAACATTTACTGCCCTGAGAAGAAAAAAATTACAGACACAATATAACCTCTCTCTGCTTTGGGAATACTGATTGTTGTATATTAGAGTCCATCTGTTAAGTAATGACTGATCCAGGATGCATCGCTGCTGCAGCAGACTCACAAGCAGTTCCACATTCATATATGTCTCCCAGTGCTGAGAGAACTGTTAAACACTCATGTTTATTTTAAAATATAAACACTGTTTTCAGCAACAGGAACTAATTAGAAGGTCTATCTTACATGCAAGCAATGGATGTCCTCCACACAGATACCAAAACATACTCTTAACGTCTCCACCAAAGACAAGCCAATGTTAATCCAGTTGCTGGTGCACTAACAGCCAGAATTAAAATGAGCTTAAATATCAGTAAGAATGAAAGAAGAAAGAAAACCAGAAAAGGATTAAATATCTTTGTATCTGTCATGTTCTATACAAAGCCAGTTAATAAAATAACTGCATGTCATTCACTTATTTTGAGTGCTACTTTTAAAGAAACGGGTAATAAACCAATGAAGTTATGATGACTTGTATCACACTTGTACAAAGAACAAAAATAAAATTTACAAGTCACATTTCAAGCTGCCAAACAGCTTGTAGAGAGGAATGGGAAATATACCAGATTACTGTTTTGACATATTCACAAAACTATCAGTTTTAACCCTGTGTGTTCAGATAAGCCATAAATATTAAAATGATCTGACCAAATTACGTCCTTCCCTGCATGCTGCAGCTTTTCCATTCAGTCTGTGCTAGGTCAAATGCAAATAACTGTCAAACAGAAGAATACATCTTTTTAAAGTGTTTGAAACAAAATATATTCTTTACATGACTTTGTATAAAATGACTGGAGGTTAGAAGCATTCAACTCATTTGAACAAAGGCAGTTTCAATTAATTGCCATTCAGTTTTGAGCAGTCATTTTTCTATCCTATTCTATGTGCAAAATTTGAGGGTATTTCATTGACTGAACTGCTTCAAAAGCTTTGCTGCAGCAAATCTTGCATTCAGGAACAGCACCAAATTGCACATAATTGAAAGTGATTCATTTTTAGATGCACTCGCTTGGCTTCTGTAGGTTCCTCAGGCTTTGGTGTAGGTAGCGCAAAAACATTAAGTCATACAGTCCTGCAGTAACTCTTTCACTCCATGAAGTGAGCAGCTGACTAAGGAGCTACATTTTAGCATTTTCTCCTTGTTTCAGCTATTTACCCCTGTACAATAGCATTTTGCAACGCACAGACCTTGGAACAAAGTAGCAACAACACTTACTTTGCAGACAAGAATGTGCTTTGGAAAGCATGGCAGGTTATTAAGACACGGGCAATCCAATACAATACTGCAAGACAACTAACTCTTTATTACAGATATTAAAGCGTATTAAATCCTTGCAAAAATCTCCCTCCTCCCCCTTCCTGCACATAAAATGCTCAACTAGCTCTGATCTAACAGGGTTAAACCCTTCACATGTTTCAGCCACGAAGAAAAGATACCAGCTCAGGCTGGGTTTTTTAAACCTTTTTCAATTAAAAACAGATACTACATTCATACCACTCTTTCTCCCAAGAAAGCTACTAGGTTAAAGGGCAGCGTCCATAACACGAAATTGCGAATTACTTAATCTCCTTATTTTTCACACTGTAAATTGCACACACTACATTCTGCAGGAGGCAGCCGGGACGAGGCACCGGGAAGGGGAAGAGTGGCCTGTCCGTACTAGGCAGGGTCCTGCGTGGAGTTTAGGGAGCGCTGAGGGGGCTTCTGTCACACGCACGACGAGGAGATGAGCAGGTCGCGGCATTAACAAGGAGAGAGAGGCACAAGAGGAGTTTGGGAAGGAAGGATGGTTGGAGAAGGGCCGTACGTGTAGGAGGGACACGGGGGCTGGGAGGATGCAGGTCCCTGTCGGGTGGCACAGGGGCGGAGGGGCGCGGGGGCCCCCCCGGGAGGAGGTGGGCTGCGCGGGCCGGTGCCCGCCGGGGCGTCACCGGGGCGGAGTGCCCGGCCGCTTACCAGGTTCAGCACCGTCTCCACGATGTCCCGGTTGCTGACCTCCCCAACCTGGATGAGTCCGATGAGGACGGCGAATTTCATCCGGATATTGCGGATCGGCACCGACGGGTTAATCATCCCCGCGGGGAGCACCACGGACCCAGAGCCCGACGCCCTCAGCTCCCCCATCACCGCGACGCTGCTGCTGCTGCTGCCGCCTCCGCC